>WSXT02129110.1:0-10748 GCA_011762715.2 Neuroterus valhalla
AAAACTCGATTTTCAGTGCTCGTAGAGCGTGTTGAAACGCAAAGCTCCAACCCTAGGGTTGAAACTTCCGAAGTTTCCGAACTTCCGAAGTTTCAACCCTAGAGCTGAAACTAGTCGAGTCTCTCTCTCTCTCTCTCTTATATCGTCGTTCCGAGAGACATAGAGCTACTGCAATAGGTAGACTCGCTCCCGAGCTCGCTTCAACGATTGGCGCCAACTTCAAGTGATACCTCGATATACATAACCCTGTAAAACGGAAGACGACATAAAGTGAACCAATTTTGCATCGGGAGTTGTGTGATTTTCTACGGTTTCAACACGCTCTACGAGCACTGAAAATCTCGTTTTCAATAGATTTGTTATGGAAAATAATATGCATTACTAGGAGTGAAACATACTATTGCGTGCGCTATATAGAACGTGATAGCTTATTTTTCCGGTGAAAATTGAAAATATTATATAAGATAAATATAATAATATAATCAGTCGATCATCTGCACAGAACATCACTCAAAAGTTACACTCGTGGTAATCGCACGACCGCTTTTGGCGGGGCGTGATTGCTGAATTCCTAATTGAAAAAGGTATCCGTTGCGAAAATCATGCAAAAGCTAATTATTGGTAAATACGCGTTGTTAGTGGAAAGTCTTGATTAACGTCTGCCATCATATAATCTTCTTACTTGATTCTTGATGCGAAAATAAAATGTCCGATGTTTTTATTAACGTTTAAAACCTCCCTTCTCCCCCCACTCCTCGGCTACTTTCGAGCGTTCAGCAGTTTGAAGTCATGTTTGGACAATTTTTTAACGCATTCAGCAACATTTTACTGGAAAACCAAGATATAAATTTTATTTTGCTTTAGTTACGATTTCAAAATTCGTTTAAAAAATTGAAATCGGACCATATATGCACCATTCAGCCATTTTGCAATTAGTAGCATTAAATAATTGAAATGGCGATTACGCAGAAAATTATTATCCTACAGTGTCCATTCTTTTTCACACTTATAGAGCATAAAAATAGCCACTTTTCCACCAAAACTCATAACTCAGTCATAGAAAATAAAAATTACCAAAGAAATTGAATAGTTAAACAAGCCTTGAATTTCCTGGTTTTCCCTAATTTCCCCGGCCTTTAATTATCTGATCAGGTCGATGAATGGCTCATTTTATTCGCAATTCAATTGTCTATAACTTATTAATCGTTGCCATTAAGACTGCTCGACTACTTTTTATGGTATAAAAAAAGCAACTAAAAAAGTGCAATACTTCGGCTTTAAAAGTTAAAAGGAACATCGGACATTTTATTTGCGAGTCAAGAACATGACTCGAATGAAGTATAAAGTACCTTTCTTCTGATGGCACAGTCGGTGTTCTGAAAAAGTTTTTGGCGCAAATCACTTATTAAATAATCCCTGTTGCTTGGACTACTACTCGAAAAGTCGAAGAGTGAAATTTCAAACTTGAAGGGAGAATCGAAGATTAAATAAAAAATATTTGGATATACATCTTAAATATAAATCTGCCCGCAGTGCGAATCCATTCCCATCGCGCGCTCCTGTAGGGCACGCGTTTCTTTGGATTTCGCGCTACGCATCTTATCTTTGTACATACTTCCCTACATTTGCGCGTAGATCTTTCAAAATTGAACAGCAAAATGTCAACTACTGTAATTTAAAGATTGTGAAGTTCTTTTGCTAAAGCTCTTTTGGCTTTAACGAATACATTCTCATCGCATGTCTCGTGCTGCGCGCTCGATAAAAATTCGGTCAATACGCAAATTTTCCAATGTTATCTTCAACTCTGATGTATGAAGTGTATATATTATATCACTTTATATAGCTCGTACATTGTTTTGTTGTTCCTCGAAAAATTAAATTCGTCTTTCTAATTTAATTTTTAGGATTGGAACAAAAACTACGTGTATTGATAACAAATGTGCAGCTCATTTTTAGGAAGAGAACTTTTATTGTTTCATTTCCTTCATTGGTTGTGCCGTTTTTTTAGAAATTTAGGTTTTCCATTCTTTGTTAAATTTTTTACGATTGAAACAGAAACTACGTGTACCATAAAAAAATAATAGATAACAAATTTGTAGATCTTTTTTGGGTAAACAACTTGTGTCTGTTAATTTTATGTCTTACCTTTCGTAATTTTTTCAAAATTTCATTAATTTATTTTCGAAGTTACTTTTCCTGATTGGAATGAAAACTACGTATGCTGTTAAAAATGACAGGTAACACATTTGTAGATATTTTGCTGATAAAGAACTTTTGACTGTTATTTTTTACTTTTGCTTGTGTCGTTTGTCCGAAAATTATATTTTTCATTTTTAACATAGTTTTTTATGAATGAAACAAAACCACGAGAGTATGCCAATAAAAATTGAAAACCATGTTGCATATTGTGAAAATATCTTTGATCTAAAATATAAAAAAACTAGAAATGCATCAATAAAAAACAGAAAATTTGATACATTTTTAGTCGACGATTCCTGGGGAAAAAGCATTTCCAATTCCCTCGAAAAAATAACTAGCATAATTACAAATTGTGTTTCATAATTGAAAGTCTCCAAATTTTAAGACAGCAAACAACAAAAAGCATTCAGTACATCAAAATGAAATTAGAATAATTTTTTTTGCCGAAAATTCCTGAAAAAATTTGTCATTTAAAATCTTCACGGATGTATGGCAAATGAAATAAAAAATTGTGTTTATTGATCCAAACTAACCTTTTTACTTACTAAAATATCATAAAAAGGAAAATATTTGGTAATAGCAAAGAGAAATCAAAATCATTTTTTTGACGAAAATTTCGGGAGAAAACTTTTTTCCCAATCTTCACGGAAGTATAACAAATAAAAACTGAAAATGTGTTGCATAATTTAAAGGGACCTTTTATATCAAATTCCGAAAAATAAGATACATCAATTAATAAAAAACATAATAATTGGATCAAGCCTTCTCGAAATTTCCTAAAGAAAAAAAAAAATTTTGTAATCCCGAAGAAAACATAGCAATTGAAATCAAAAACTGTGTTTAAAAATTGAAAGATTCTTTGGCTTCTTTGATCTGAAACACCAAAAGGACAAACATCCATCAATACAAAACAGAAATTCGAATACATTTTTAGTAGATAATTTCTGGGGAAACATTCATTTTCAATTCCCTAGGAAAAATTACGATTATAATTCTAGCTTTCATGGATTATGGCAAACGAAATAAAAATTATGCTTATTGATCCAAACTAAGCTTTTAACTAAAATATCATACCATGGAAAACACTTGATAATAGCAAACAAGAATTAAAATTAATTTTTTTATGCAAATTTATGCATAAAACTTTTCTCCAAATCCCGACCAAAGTATTACAATTAAAAACTCAAAATGTGTTGCAAAGGGAACTTTCATCTGATTAGCAAAAAAAAAAAACATTGGTCAATACAAACCAGGACATTAGATCAATTTTTTGTCGAATATTTCTGAAGAAAAGTATGTATTGAATATCCCCACGAAAGTATGGAAAATAGAATTCAAAATTGTGTTCGATGATTTACAGACTCTTCTGAACTGAAATACCAAGCAATAAAAAACATTAATTAAATTAAACAGAAATTTAACCTTCAATAGTCACACTGGGTGAACTACACCCAGAGCGTTAAAAAAAAGTGATTCTTCAAAAAACAGTCATGAATTATTTACAAACTAATGTACTTTACATATAATTTATCGCTTTATAACGTATACCATTATATTCTTGATAAATGTCTGCATAGGTTGTGAAAAAATTCTTTGAAAATTGACCAATTATAACCCAAGATATTTAACAGCAAAGGTCGAATGGGTGAAATTCACCCAGCGTGACTACCGTGTCCCACAGCGAAGGTGACTATTGAAGGTTAAAATAGATAAATGCAGAAAATTTCCGAAAAAACTGTTATAAAAATCTTCACGAAAGTATGATATTTGATATTAGATAAGAAACATTTATTATGACAAAAAGAATTTACAATCATTTTTTATTGAAAACTTTTGGAAAAAAGTTTGCTTTCGAAATTTCCACGAATTTATGGATATTGTAATTGAAAGACGTTTTTAATAATATTCTAAGGGACCTTTGACCTGAGATACGAAACATCAAAAAGACATTGATTAATGAAGAACAGAAATTAAAATCAATTCTTTTATCGAAAAACTTATTTGCAATAGAATTCCAATAATACCAGAAGGGGAAACAATTTAGTCCTGCCGATGAATGACTGCAATAGACATTCGTATATACATTTTGTTTATAAAATTCATTTATAACAAAATTTTTCATATCTCAATACCCACATATCATCTTAACGTAGAAATCGGGCAATTCAGAGTAAAAATTTACGCCCAGTAAAAATAATCCCCTCCCTCGTACCTCTGTACATTGAATTTAAGAAATGACGAGTTATAAAAATTTCTTAGGAAATAAAAAATGAATTTAAAAAAAATCAATAGTTTTTTGCTTTTTGCATTAGGTGAGAACTAAATAAACCAAAAAAACGAGAATCGTTTTTCACCGATCTTCAAATTGTTTGATCCTGAATCTTTAAAAAAAAAATTTGGAAATCCCTTCAGGGTTGCGCTCTAAAAGTCATTTTTGACCGTGCGCGTACGTGTCAAGTTGAATTCAGCGGGTCATTTAGTGGCGTCGTGTGGATAAAGGATCAAATATTTTATATCAATGTCCATACTACATTATGTTACTATAAAATTGACGTTACCATCATGGTAATGTTTATATATATCAATACACGAACATATGTTTCAATTAAATGCTCAATATAGTATTTTTAATCTTTTGAATTTCCCTCCCTTATATTTGAAAGTTGCAAACTTTGAAACATTCATAAAGTTTCGTGAAACTTTTCATTTGGCCAAACTTTCATGAAACTTTACAACCCTCTAAAAAGAACTAGTTTTAGATTATTTTGAAATGCAAAATAAAAGCAATGATCAATAATGGTTCTATTCTCCATATGATTTAAAAGGTTGGCAGACATGTTCTGCTGACCTGCTGCAAAGATATTCTTTGGCTGCTAGCTGCTTTCGCGACGCGACATTGGTTACTATGACAACATGGCAACGCTCCTGTTAGAGAGAGAAAGAACGAGTCGAGTGAGGAGTGCTGTCTCTTTCCTTCACCGTGTTAGAAAGAGACAGCACTCCTCGCTTGACTCGTTCCCCCTCTCTCTCTGAGCGGAGCGTCGGTGGATCAAAGAGACTATTGGTCTAGACTTTATATGTCTATGGCGCAAGTGTCAGCAGGTTTAGACGCGTACAGACTCGTTCAGACCCCTACAGGACTGGTAAGAACAAAAAGCCGGTTGATAAGATTTGTCTAGTCGTCTGCTTTCGATTACCGATAACTAAGTGGAACCGCAACCATTGGAGTTGATGAAGAACATTTTCAGCAATACCGCCAAAAATTAAATCTTTGATGTTCTGAAATGGCTACAACCTTCCTCACTTTAAGTGGTTAGTGAATAAACCTCTCTGTGCGAGAATTATTAGTGAGCAGCGACATTATGTGATTTTCTACTTATGTTCGGATATTAACTTTTAACTTTTTGTCATTTCCATTTAATTGAAAAGCATATCATGTTTATTTATCGCATTGTCGTCGTCGAATATACGAATCTCACTCAACATTTGAATTTATTTCAGGGCATATATGATATCTTTGAAATAGGTAATGGCGAAATAAATATACATGCGTGTAACATGTTTTAGAAGTTTAGAACATTTGATGAAAAATTTTACAAGCTGCGAACTACTTTCAGACTCTAAAAATTAATAAAAATATTAAGACTTAATTTATCCATTTTAAGATTCAATGTAACTAATTCAAATTAAACTTTATGGATGGTTAGTGTAATCTAAACATCCTGAAATTCATGTTGATGTGCTTTTTCTTTTAAATTGCTACTGATTTTTCTCAATTTTATAATGTTTGAATTTCTTGAAAAATTTTAAAGTCTTAGTAATAATAAAGAGCACAATGCCTTCGAACACATTTGGTTTATGTGCAACACTTATGCAAATTGTTGCTGTACTTGTATTGCTTCTCTGGAAAGTAGAAGATAGTCGTAGTTATTCCGTATACCTTTTAGAGGTTATGGGTTGTCAATCTATTTAATTTGATCGTTCCAATTCTTCCGTCGAGTTTTCAAATAATCTCACGTGGCATATATTTCATGTTAAATTTAACATAACAACTCACAACAATTCTATATCATTCATGCAGTAAACGAAAATCGAAGAGAAGAAATCAGAAAAGAGTAATTCTATCCAATTTGCTCCTTAATTGGTATTAATATTTTTTACAAGCTATTTATAAAATAAATGGAATACTACAAAATATGAGTGTTTAAGGGGGTATTCTACCCAAATGGCCCGGAATGATTTTATGAACAAATTACCATATTGATAATAATAAAATATTGATTTGAATTGCAATGGCAACTTCCTAAAGTTGACGCTGCAGAAAAAAAATTGCTCCACGGTTGACATGATTTTGCACGTTCAAATCATCCGAAACACAAAAAGTCACATTCTTTGTATTCAGTAGACTTGTCGCTATGGTCAGTATTAGAATATATTTGATATCTTGATTTTGAACAATTTCACACTACTTTTTACGCCAAATTACGATTTTCCTCTGTTTTTTATTGTTCATTGTAAAAAAAAATATATTTAAACAAATGATTTTTGCCAGATCGTAGTACCGACCATAACTATGTATTTGACAAGTAAAATGGTAAAGTTTCAGAGAAATCGGCGAGTACTTTTTAAGTAATCGTGTCAACCAGTTTCAAAAATATGCTTTCGAGGAAAAAGCGTTTAAAGATAAAAAGGGACATACATTCATTCTAAGGGCATATCCTTTTGCAGACACATTCTTTATAGAATTGAAGACGAAGATTTGGAAGAAAAAAAACATCGATTTTTTCAACCGTCTTGGGTAGAATACTCCCTTAATGAACAAGAATAATATAATATTCATTAGGCTGGTATTCCTTAAATTCTGTAAATGTGTTAAAGGTCCACGAGAGAATGTTGAACTCTGTAGAACGAAGTAAATATTGGAAAGCTTATTGTCATATTTCTCCATTTTCTAAAATTACTTCACTTATGATTCTTTCTTTTCTCCAGGGAATCATGATGGTGAAGTTGACATAAAACTCGAGCCAGAGACTTATGATGAAGTTACTCAAAATAGATTCGTTGAATTTGACAACACCAAAAGATTACCATCTACTACCGATATGGGAGCCCTAAACCTCTGGACCAGCAAAGCTACAAGTTGCCTCATAGCTCAGTATAAGAGGCACAGATCGCTTGTCGGTCAGTCGACAAAAATAAGAAGCCTGCGAGAAATGTTCGAGATGGTATCCTTCGAGATGCAAAAGTTCGGTTTTTATTTCAGTGCTCAAAAATGTGAAAATAAATGGCGTGTCCTGGAGCGCAAATACAAAAATCTGGTATTCCGTGAGAGGCTAAAGAAACCTGGAAGAATGAGACATTATGGGCACTGGGAACATAGAAGAGCACTTGATGAAATATTCAATCAAAAGAAGCGGCTCATTTATTTAGACGAAAGCGATTTTCCTTCTTCAAGTAGTTCAGCTAAGATCGAAGCGATGATGCAGAAATCTGCACAGAATTGCAATTTTGTCAATAATGCTACTGCTAGTCAACCTACGAGAAACAATAATACCTCTTCCAACTCGAGTTCTGCATCTTACAAAAGAATAGAAGAAGCAGGTCAAACTGGAATTATGAAATCGTTTCTCGAAAAATTTGTTCAAGAAGTTACAAAGAACTTTGCTATAGCTGAGAAGAACAATGAGAGGAGACATAATGAGCTGCTTGCAGCCAGACAGTTGGAATTGGAAGTCCGAAAGAGACTTTTGAAAGTGAAGGAAGATAAATTAAAACTGAAGAAAGCTCAGATTGTCGCTGCTGCACAGCATCTGAGTCTCAATGTCTAGCTACTCGAAGGGATTGGTACGGCTCTATGATATTTTATTTATTAATTTTTTTAAATAATGTACAAAAAATGATTGATTCTTTACTACAGCGTGAAATATGACATGCGTATGTAAAACTGGTCCGTCAATCGCAGTGTGGCCATTTTAATGAACTGTTCTGATATGTTAAAAAGTTTGCAAAGCTAATAAGTCTCGAACTCCCTATGAATATTGTAATATGTATATCTTTTGTTGAAAAGAGAAGACTGATATGCTTTTAATTTTGTTATTTAGGATGTAGCCTACTTCAGAAAATCATTAGTTAATTTATAAACTAGGCGTTGACGCAAGCTTCTCAAAGACACCCTCATTTCCTTAATATTGGTTGAATTTTTAAAACGCTCAGATTTATTTCAATTTATCTATCAGTGGATAAATCAGTTTTTGTTTCAGAATAATAATTCCTGAATTAATAATTTTTAAGTATTTTCTTTGAAGAAAACGTATTTAATAATTTTGTGTTTAGTTTTGATGACTTCCTTTGATCGAAGACAGATTTTTCTTTAGTTTTTTTTTTCATAACGTAAGTGAAGCCAAAACCCATTGCTAGATTTTTTCCGAAATCTCCCTTAAAATAGTCATGATCATTGTACATCAAAATCAAGAAGATTATAAACTTAAGAAGCATCTCCATGTGTTGAATCATAAGGGTAGTGTGATATTTATTATCCGTAAATTAATATTTTAATTTCAAGACGAACTTTTAATGAACATGACTGCTTCTTTGGCCTTAATCATGTTTTTAATATTGAGTGAATTTATGTTTATACAAAGATATGTACATTTAAGATTGTTTTGTAATATACTCTTGTAGAAGAAACAGATGTGACCATGAAGAATTTCATGTAAAAGTGATCTATTTAAAGTTTATTCTTCTAATAATTTTTAAAAATATCTTGAGTTATTCTTCGCTTGTTTGCTTTAGGATGATTTTTATTCAATTAGAAAAAAGCAAATACATAGATTTTAAGGATTTTCTTAGTTATGAACTAATAAATTATTTATGGTTATCATCTGGAATAATGTGTTTAGCCATAAATATTTAGTTCTACAATCGGCTACTAGATTTCTCTCCCTGTCCACTTTTAGGTACAGAGGGTCCGGGGACGGGTGGCAACCTAGCTGGATGCCGCCATTTTTAGTACAGGTGGCGAACCAGGGGCTCTATTTTCGAGTTTTTTTCGTATACGAATCTTGCAAATTTCGAATGTCTTTCATTTAACCCTATTCTCGAACACTCACTAGCGGTTCGTATCCGGAAAGTTTCGTACGAAATACAACGAGTGGGTATCTGACACTCGAAAATTATATTCGTATACCAAACAAGTGGTTGATCATGCGCAGTGATTGAATTGTTTGGTTTGAGAGGCGGTGAAAGTGACAGGAGAGATAAAAACAAACGTTTTTTTACAAATTTATACAGTAAGGGGCTGTACATAAATTACGTGACGCGTTTTTCTTTTGTTTATCCCGTTGCATCTCTTTTGGCATCCCGGCATTTTTATTTTCGTCTTTATTTAAACAAAAGAAAAGTGCGTCACGTAATTTATGGATGGTCCCTAAGTGGATTATGTATTGTTTAATTGAAAATTTGTTTCGTTTTGAGTTTAGAAAATAATTAACTATGAATTGTAAGCATATTTCATTGAAAATCTTGTGATAATTTTGAAAATAAAACTTTATTCGACAAAATTGGCCAAAAACGTTTACATTACCTAATATATATTATAATATAACATAATCATAATTTCATATAATTTTATGTGATCCTTTTGTAAAATCGCATTAATCGAATTCCTACTTGTCTGATGAAACTCTGAAAGTACCAATCATTCTATTCATTTTGAATAATTTTGTTTGTAATATTTTTTGTTTATATTTGATCCAATGCAGATGAATGTAGGTAGACCGTTGGCAAACTTTATCATTGGTGATTTCCTGCGGGACGTGGAACTAGATGCAGCATGTCCAAATCGCGAATTTCTTCCTAAACGAAATGCGTTTGAACTGTCGGACAATCGATCTATTAGGGTGTATCGTGTTAATAAAAATATAGCAGGCATCATCATTGATCGTGTGGAATAATTTCACCGAATAAGTAGGAAAAGTGCTCTTGATGCCACCACAAAGGTGGAATGAAAACAGGTTTTTAAAATCATTTAACCGGTGAAATCGCGAAACATATTTATATGTTTATTATCTAGGTTTTAACAGCTTTAAGATTTTTCGGTGCTGACAGATATAAGATGGATGTTGGGAACAACATATATTCAGCCATTAGTCAACCCTTTGTCAGTTATTGTAAGCGAGACGTGATTGAAGTATTTAATACAAGCTTCTTGGAGAGAACTGAACTGGTTGAATTCGCATTTTCCTAATCATTTCTAGAAAATTAATAATTCACAGTAAAATTGCTACCAAGTTACAGTACTATGGAACTTTTTTACTAGAGTAAATCTATTACACTTTGAATGTCAACTAATAATTTTCTACTATGGGTCTATGAGTACAAATGTTTATCAAAGCAAGTAGGGAAGGATTTGGTACTGTTTCGGTTGTACCTCTGCACTGATTTAGATTCAGGGAAATCAAATTATTATCCAAAATTTTTACATTCTCATTCGGAATGAGAAGGTATTGGTTTTATGTGAAAATTGACTTTCGCGGATTTGATGAAATCTC
>WSXT02129121.1:0-10748 GCA_011762715.2 Neuroterus valhalla
AGTGCATCGAAAACTCGACTTTCGACGATTCTTGAGTGATAGCGAAATGAGGGAAATTAGAGTTTTAAGGTTATGGTCGACAACATGGGACAGCTGATTTACTTTCGCCGCTCCAGCTGATTTCTATTCGCCACTAGGGGCGAAAATCGAATTTTCGTTGCACGTGTTATGAAAAGTTGAATTCCACCATACATGATACATGATGCTTTTTCAATCCAAAAGGTTGTATTTAATCAAAACAGTTTCATTGTTGTCAAAACAGATGAATTTTTTAGGAGTTGATTCAATTTTTAACAAAAAAGTTCATATTCAACTTGCTGACATAAAAAGTGGATTTTCTCTCAAAAATGACGAATGCCCAACGAAACAGTAGAATTTTTACAGAAACAGATCAATTTAAAAGAAGGCAGTTAAATTTTCAATATAAAAACTGCATTTCTATCCAACAAAGATGAATTTTCAACCAAGATAGATGACTTCCATCATAAAAGATGAATTTTCAATCTAAGAGACGAATATTCATAAAAATAGTGTAATTTCCGTCAAAAGAGGTTAATTCTTCAAACCAATAAATGTTACTTCTACTATAAAAGATTAATTTACTATTCAAAAGGACAATTTGTCAACCCAAAAAGACGTTTCCAGAATGATAAATGTAATGTTTGATAAAGCAACAAACAGAGAAAATTAATTTTGAACCTAACAGTTCAATTTTTCAGCAAAGAGATTATATCCCTCACAGGAAAGAACTTTCAACAGAATATAAAAAATTTGAACACGAAAATATAAATTCCCAACAAAAAATCCAAGTTCCCACCAAATAGTAGAATACTCAAACAGAACGATGAATTCTTCATAATACGTTTGAATTTGTGAACAAAAGTTGATTTGCGACAAAAAAAATGAATCGTTAACGAAGAAGAATGAGACCAATCCCAATAAAATCGGTTCAGCCATTTTAGAGATATGCGCGAACATACATAAAAAAAAATTAAAAAAAAAAAGAACATTCGGGTTGAATACAGAACCTCCTCCTTTTGGTTGAAGTTGTTAAAAATGACTTCCATCGTCATGAAAGATGAAGTTCCAAATCAAAAAGATAATTTCTTCGAGGGAACAGTTGAATTTCTGAAAAGGAAAGACCTATTCTTTTGAAATCATTTGAATTTTCAAATCCGTGAAGTAGAATATGATCTTCCTCCCGAAAAAGATAAATTTCCATTTTGAAAGAACGAATTTTCAAATCGAATTTCAAATCAAATAGTTTCATTTGCATCTGAATTAACATAAGTTTCTATAAAAAAATGACGAGTTTTCAATTATGTTTTTTGTTGACATTTTTTCCATGTCAATTGGAAAATCTTAGTGGTTAAAATTCTTGGTTGATAATTTAACACTTTTGTTGAAAATTCATCTATTTTATGAATAATTCAATTATTTGATGAGACATTATATTTTTGTTAGATATTGTTTATGTTTAGTTGAAAATCAAACAATTTGGTTACAAACTTTTATTTGCATTAGAAAATCTTACTTTATATGAAAAGTGTATTTCCCAGCAATCAAAAACTTTATACTGATATTGTTAAATGTTGATCTAGAAACGATAAATTTTCAAGTAGAAATGGAAAACTGAGATATTTAGATTCCAAAATTGATTTTCAAACAAAAAAGGAGCTATGAAAAAAGCTTGATGAAATAGGAAAGGGTCCACTAAACCTATTCTATGCCAAATTCATAAATTTGGTTGAAAGTTTATCTTTTCAGTTGAAAACTCATATTTCTGGTTGAAAACTCATCTTTTTGCTTAAAAGCTCGTTTTCGTGGAATGTACCTTTCTACGCTTAGTTGAAAGTTGAACTTTTTGGTTGCAAATTCATGAATTATTGTGTCGAAAATTAATTTCATGTGGTGGGCAATGAATATTCTTATAGGAAAATTAATCCCTTTGTTTGAAAATTCAAAGTTTTGGTTGAAAGTTTCTTGCTTTTGAGTGGAAAATTCAACTTCTTGATTGAAAGTTAAACTACTTTGTTCAGAATCCATTTTCTTCTAATTATTAGGAGTGTATTTTTTTCAGCTGGAAATTGAACTGTTTGGTTAAAAATTCATGAATTTTCTTGGAAATTCATCCAATCTGGTAGAAGATAAATCCTCTTGTTTGAAAATTCATCTTTCTTGGGGTAAAATTCATATATTTTTGGATGAAAGTTCTTTCTTCTCGTGGGAAATTCATTTTGTTGGCTTGATAATAAATGTTTTGTGGTTGAAATTTGAACTATGTGGTTGAACATTCATGAATCGTGTTGAAGATTCATTTTATGTTGTAATCAATATTCTTGTTTGAAAATTATTCTTTTTTTTTGAAAATTCAAAGTTTTAGTTGAAAGTTCCTTTATTCTAGGTGGGAAATTAAACTTCTTGATTGAAAGTTGAACTACTTTGTTCAAAATTCATTTTGTTCTCATTAGGAGTATATATCTTTTTCAGTAAAAAAAATTGAACTCTTTGGTTAAACATTCATGAATTTTGTTGGAAATTCATCCAATCTGGTAAAAAATAAACCCTCTTGTTTGAAAATTCATCTTTCTTGTTGTAAAATTCATATTTTTGGATGAAAGTTCTTTATTCTTGTAGGAAATTCATTTTTTCGGCTTGATATTGAATGTTTGGTAGTTAACATTTGAACTATTTGGTGAAAAATTCATCGATCCCGTTGAAAATTCATCTTATCTGGTTGAAAAATAATCTTCTCGTCTGAAAATTATTCTTCTTGGTTAAAAAATTCATATTTTCGGTTTTAAGTAAATCGTTTTGGTGAAAAATTTAACTTTTCGATTGGAAGTTGAACTACTAATGTTAAGAAATTCATTTTTTTGTTATTGAGCATGTATCTTCATTCTGTTGGAAATTAAACTATTTTGTTGGAATTTCAGATTTTTGGTTACAAATTCAACTTGATAATGTAGAACTGCTTTGTTAAAAATTCATTTTGTTGTTATTGAGAATATATTATACTTCGTTAAAAATTGAACTCTTGAATACCTTTCCTCTTATTCTTCGTTCGTTTATTTTCTTTTCTTTTTCTAATGAGTTTCCTGGTTTCTACATGACTTTCGACTTGTTGAAAAATTTGCTTCTATTGCCTTGAAAAGGGTGTTAGAAGGACCACCAAAAGTTTGGTAAATGCTAAAAATGTTTTCTTATTGTGATTCTGATTTTAGAAAAAAGGTAAAAATAAAGAAGACGACTAATCGTCAATGTACTCATCTAATGATTCATAAACGAGATTTCCGAATGTCGTGACTTAACTGACCAGATAAGATTGCAGATTATTTCGACTTCCCGTGTTTACGCAGAAAATTATTTTTCTGGCATTAAAGAAACCATTATTTCATTATTATTCTTTTTTCTCTACCAAAAAGCTTCAAGATAAAGTAAGTCAGTCTTAGTTAAAGTAAAATTTAAAAAAAAACACGTTTCTTCGAAATTAAATTGTTTCCGCTACTTTGATTGGATTATTTTAACAACATATTTTTCTGTGGCTGCCACTTTAGTTCTGAGGATATAGCATTTGATAGCCAATGCTTCTCTAAATTTCAAAATTCATAATTAAATAATCAGTTCTTATTCAAAAGGGCCCAAAGATTTCACTATAATACGGCTTTATTCGTTCTGTTTTTCTCTTTGAATTTATTCCCTAAATTTTTTCGCTTGTATTTTAATTGCCATTTTCTCTAAATCATTTGTTTTTCGGAATACATCAATTATTTCATTTTTAGTGAATTAGATCACTTAGATTTCTAACAGTATTTAAAAAATATTTAGGGTTCTCGATAACCTATTTTCAAATTTCCAAGAATGCAACAATTGAAAAAAATGGAAAATTTTTCGCGAAAATGAGATTGGAAGACTCCTAAATGTTTAATATTTAAATTCTCTAATTAACCCTTTTATTTATTTTATACCATTTATTTTATAAAATCTATCATTCAATTTAGCATAATTCATTAGATTTATTATAATTCTTATGTAAGATTAAAGAGTTAATATAGAGCTCATTTTTATCAAGGTTGTTTGGGCTTGAATATTTTGCATTCTAAATATGAAAATTCAAGTAAGAGGACTTAAAAAGAGGGTGAAGAGCTCTCGTTTATTCTCATCAAGACACGTGTTTTGAATCTTAATTAAGTTCAAGACTCAGAACGAGGCTTTCTATTTAATTTCTTTTATTAAACATTAGAGTTTACCTTCATACTTTCTGATCGACAATATTTTGAAAAGATGTGTTCGGAAAAGGAAAACAAAGAACTGACAATCAAATTTGGACAATTTTTGGTTTTTATAGTTAAATTTAAATGTTGGACATTAGAAAAATGAAATGTCAATTTTTTATTAATTAAATTCCCTGAATTAGAAAAAAAAAATGTTTCAAAAAATGTATAGAATAGAATTCACTCTGAAATTTTCTTCAACTTTCATATTATTGAAAAAAATTTAAAAATATTATGTTTACATGATTTTAAACGAGAAGAAATCATTTCTTGGATAAGATTTTATACTTATAGTTTGAAAAATCGTCGGTTTTTGTTAGAAATTTTATCATTTTGTGGAAAAATTAACTTTTTGTTAATAAGTAATCTCTTTTATTGAAAGATCAACTTTTTGGTTAAAAAATATAAATATTTTGTTGAACTTTGTCTTTTTGGTCTGACAATGATAATTCGTGTCTTTTAGTTGAAAATCATATTATTTCTGTTCAAATATTAATTATATTGTACAAAGTTAAAAGACTGTCAACCTTTTTGGTTGAAAATTCGTCTTGTAGAATTAGAAATTCAACTGATTTGATAGAAAATTCATATTGCCGGGTTGAAAATTTATTCGATTTGGTTGAATTTTCGTTCTAAATTCTGATTATTGAGTTGGGAATTCAACAATTCTTTAAAAAAAGACATCCGTTTGGTTAAAAATTGGTGGTTTGGGCCTAAAGTTGAACTGTTCTTTCTTTGATATGTCTCTTTGGGTTGAGACATTCAATTATTAGGGTAGAAAGTTCAAAACTTAATTGTTTTAAGTTGAATTGCTTGTTGAAAATAACTTCTTTTTAGAAAATTCACTCATTTGGGTTGAAACTTCAATAATGTTGTCAACATTTTTCTTCTTTCTTGAAGGAGAAATTTTCATCGCTTGAAAATAAATATGTTTGAGTTGAAAATCTTATTGCTCGTTTGAGAATTGGATCTTTTTTCCAGATTCAATTGTTTTGTTGATAATCTAACAATTTTTTTTGGAAAGTCATCTTTTTTTATAAAAAAGTGTTTTTTTTTTTGGGTTTGGATTCCATTTGCTTTGTAGAAAAATCATCTTTTCAGTTCAAATCTTAGAAAATTGTGTTTAATTTCGATGATAATTCGACTCGCTTTAAAAATCTCGTCTTTTTGGTTTAAAAATGCATTTCCTCCGGTTGAAAGTATCTTCTTGGTTCAAAAGTTGAACAATTTGGTTGAAACTGTTTCTTTTTCTTGGTGAAAAATTATGAATCTTTCAAGTAAAAATCTTATTTTTCGGTTAAGAATCAACTAATTTTTTTGCCAATTAGTGTTATCATTTTGTGAATAATTTAACTATTTTCCCCAAATGGCATCCTTTGTAGTTGAAAAATAATCTCCTTTGGTTGAAAACCTTATTCTCTTGGTTGGAATTTTAATCATATTGTAGAAAATAAAACAATTTCATCAAATAGCCATCCTTTTTGGTTCAAAATTCGTCTTTTTGGGTAAGAAATTCATTCATTTTGGTATAAAATGGAAATATGTGGTTTTTTAACTTTTTTGTTGAGTAATCTATAGTGTTGGGTTGAAAATTCATTTGCTTAATAGGAAATTTTTCTTTTTGATTCAACAGTTCAAATCTTTCGTTTGAGAGACTGATTATTCGATTCAAAATTCAAAAATTCTATTGAAAACGAATCCTGTTTGGTTAAAAGTTCGTCTTTTTGGTTGAAAGTTGATCTGTTTTTCCTTCAAATTGTCTTTTTGGGTTGAAAAAATTCTACTCTTCTGGTAAG
Organism: Neuroterus valhalla; assembly: GCA_011762715.2. Lineage (NCBI taxonomy): Eukaryota > Metazoa > Arthropoda > Insecta > Hymenoptera > Cynipidae > Neuroterus > Neuroterus valhalla. Next base: position 6,071 of record WSXT02129121.1, read on the forward strand.
AAATTAGAAATTAAATGGTTTTAAATCAATTCTTTGGTTGAAAATTCAACTGCTTTGTAAAAAAATTTGTCCTTTCCGTTTAGAAATTTAACAATGTTGATGAAATTGTTTTTCTCTCTTAACTGAAAAATCTTTCTTTTCTGAAAATGCATGTCTTTTTGTCGAAAATCTTATAATTTAGTAGAGAATTTGGTTTTCAAATTTAAATATTTTTTCGAGAATATGACAGTTTTCTTCAAAAATAAATTTTTTACATTCTTTCTTCGTGAAAGAAGTAAGACTTTTGTAGACTTTTGTCTTTTTGTGTTAAAACTCCATCTCTTAGTTAAAATTGTAATATTTCGTTGAGAATTGAATTGTTTCGTTGTCAATTGAATTATTTTGTTGAAAATTCAACAATTTCTTCGAAAAGTTATCCTTTGTGAATGAAAAATAATCTCTTTTGCTTGAATACGTTATTATTGTTTGCTTGAAACTCCATACTATCGTAGAAGATTGAACAGTTTCTTCAAATAGACATTCTCTTTGATCAAACCTTCGTCTTGTTGGGTTGAAAATTTATTTTTTTTTTGGTAGAAAATTGAACTGTTTGGTTAGACATTAACTTTTTTGTTTATTCATTTTTGGTCATGTCAATTTTGAACCCTATGTTGTATACTTGTATGTATACCTTATGTTGTCATCATTTTTTATTTAGAATTCGTCTTTTTGGTTGAAATTGTTTTTCCTTCTGAACGGAAAAGTTTTTTCCGATTATAAAATTTAAATCCTATGTCAAATTTCATTTGTTTGGTTTGAAAATTCTTTTTCCAGTGGCAAATATTATTAATTGCTTAAGAATGTAATTATTCTGTTGTGAATTTAACGATTTGGTTGAAAAGTAATCGGTAAAGCACTTCGAATCCTTCAAAAATCTAATGTCGATAAAGATTATAAACTGGATTTCAAAAAATTTGAATTTGAAATTAGAAATCCTTCAAAATTACATTTTAGAAAATGATGAAGGAGTTACGGCATAATGATGTAATAATTCGACCCAGGTATCATTTCAGTTTTAAACTTCCACGTATTAAGATCTTTCTTTTTCACTTGACAGCTGTGCGTTCCTTTCGTTTTATTTTTATTTTCCAAATAAGTAGAAGCTCTTTGTCAGATTGTTTTAATAACCATAGTGGTTCTTTGTTTGATTAGCACGTTTTTAGGAGGTTTTAGTAGGTCACGTAAAAATGAGTTCTATTTTTAAAAAAGGAAGTAAAAGAAAGGATTAAATGAGTTGAAATATGAATATCGAGATTATTATAGGGGGGAAATAATAATTTTTATGTTTTTCTTTTCAATTTTTTTTAAACTAGGCTTTTTGGGTTACTCGAACGGGGTTTAAATTGATTTGGTATGCATCCGATGACTTCGATAAACCATGTTTAAAAGTGGCTAACATTTGCAATCTCGACCTTTCGTTTGCTTGCCTTTTATGGTACGGGAGACATTGCCACCATTATAAATTAATTACATTGACACGCACTTGTCACACCGGCGCGCCGGCCAGAGCTGGAATTTATTGTTTATAATTAATTCATTTCTGTAATTCGTAACAGACTAACTTTTTGTTTGTTTAGAAATGCTGAGTCTTAAGGTGTGCAAGGAGAGAGTGAGAGTTAATTTTTAAATTTGTTCGTCCCTTTTTTTTCGTTTTTCGCTTTAAATTCAAAAATTCTCCGGAAACACTTAAAATCGAGGTTTTGAACCCATTTTCCTCTTTTCTAAAAATGTTTCGTTTTTTGTTTCCCAGAGACATGAACAGAAATTAAAGGTGGGAGACAACTAGACGCTTTGAAAGCGATTCTTTTGGATTATACCATTTAAAATTTTTTTTTTAATTTATCAATTTCACACATTTTATAATATTGCGATTTTAACAAAACAGATGAATCCTCAACCAAAAGGATGATTTTTTAACTCAAAAAGAATTAATCTCTAGGAATTAATCCTTAAAAAAATATTCCAGGCGCAAGCAGTTGAAATCTAAAATCCAGAAATATGAATTTCCAAATCCATAAGATTATTATAAATTCATTTTGGGACGTTTTAATTTTCTAATATTCCAATAAAAGTATTGTTCCCTCAACAAAATAGATCAATTTCGGACCAAATAGTTGGGTTTTGAATCAGATAGTTGTATTTTCAACAAAAAATATTGATTTTCTATGAAAAAAAAACTTCTGACAAAATACAAGAATTATAAAACAAACATTCGATTTTTCAACACTGGTAGAGTTTCAACCAAAGAGATAAATTTTCGACAACCAAAATTTTTCTACAATGTATTCCATTTTTCCAACAAGCAGTTAAATGGTTTAACCAAAAAGAATAATTCTATGTAAAAAAAAGAAAAGTTTATGACAAAATACATAAATTTTCAAGTATATAGTTGAATTTTCAACGAAACAGTTAAATCCTCAATCAAAACAGATTAGTTTTCAACCATCCATTTGCATTTTCAGGCCACGACTACGAAATTTTCCAATTTTTGTACCAAAAAGAAGTTTTCTCTACCAAAATTATTGACTTCAACCCAAAAAGACAAATATCCAACAAAAAAAGTATGACTTTTGAGTAAAATGTTGGAATGTTCATTTGTACACTCTCGCTTTTACGCCTTTACATAACCTCTCCAGAGTGCGAGGTGGGAATCGAACCCGCAACCAGAAGGAGTGGGTTCAAAGCTCATGCTTCAGCCCCCGCGTCCTGCTGACTACCACCCTTGAGTAAAATGTTAAATTTTGAACAAAGCAATTGAATTTATTAAAAAGAGAGAAAAAATTACTTAGTTGTATTTTTAATTGAAAGAGATTATTTTCCTATCATAAAAGATGATTTCCTAACAAAATAAATGAATTTGTAAACTATTTTGAAATATTCTAAATCTTTTCGCACATATATTTTGAAATCATTGGGAACATCTTTGCGGAATCTTCGAAATCTTCTGAAAGCTTTGAGATCTTTCAAAATCTTTGAAATATTTCTGAAATTTCCCTAATCTTCGCGAAATCGTTTATATTTTCATATTTTCAAATTTTTGACCCATTTAGAATCTTTCAATTCTTTGAAAAACTTTTCAACATTGCTGTGAGAACTTGACATATTTCAAAATCTTCATAATTTTCCAACTCTTCGCAAAATAGAATGTTGAAATATTTAAAACCTTAGGAAAATATTGGAAACTTTCCGAAATCCCTTGGAACATCCGTGACAGTTTCGGAATGGAAAATTTTCTAATTTTAGACGTTTGTAAGCTCTCGTTTTACTTCCAAATTATTGAACGTTCGAATAAAAAATTTGTAAATCAATAATTACTTGATTTTCAATTTTCAAAATTCATAAGAGTTCCACTTTAAGTACTCAAATTCGTAGTTCAGGTTAGATTACATTAAATATAAATATTTCCAGCTCCAAAAGTTCGCATTTGATGAATTTAATGATTTTGACAATCTTTTGCAAATAGCGAAACGACCGAAAGTTCATTTTCCTTGATCAAAATGACCACTTCGATCGAGCAAACTTCAATTTTCTAGACCTCAACCAAATTTCTTCTTTTACTCTACGTCTACTAAAGAATCTTAATGGAACTACTATTATCATAATTAATTATATTAATTAATATTATAATAATGATAATTATGGTATATAATATTAATAACATAATATATATAATATGAAAAGTAAAGCACTATTATTACAAATTTTTGAGGATTGTAACGTCTACAATTTTTTTTTTCGAAATCTGAGGAAATCATGGCTTGCTTGCCCATTGCGAACAAGGATAAATAATGCATAAAACTGAAAAAAATTATTTTCACTCATGTTACTAAGTATTATGAACACAAGCACGTTGCTGAGGGGAGGAAATTCTGATTTTCACACCTCCCGAGCTCTCACCTTAATTTCCACTCCATCCTATATTGTACCATCTAAATTCTAAATCCTGAATTCTAAAAATAAGAGCTTAGCCAGACGTCAGAATCTAATGGCATTCTTATTGCCGATGTTGGAATCGAATCAAAGAGCAAGAACTCAAGAGAGATAAGCAGATAGTTTCATATTTTGAGATTTATTTAGCATTCAGTAAACAAGTAAACATTTTCACTAAATTCCCCTTTTTTCCTTTCTTTTCTTTTTCTTTTTCTACTTCTCCATTTCTACTTCTTTCATTTCCCTTTCTCCGTTATACATATTTTGTGTTTCAAATAGTTGTGGAATCTCCCCTGCCCCATGCTCCCCTCTCTTTCACCTAATCCCCTTCTTCACCTAATCCGATTCCTACTGTTTTCCCTTTTCTACCTCTTTTATCCTCATACCAATTTCCCTTTTTCTTTATCACCCAATTTTACCTTATCTTCTTTTTTCCTATTTCCCTCTCACAGCTATATTAAGAATTTTGATCCTTTGTCCAATTGACAATGAAAACATCCACCACGGGCAGGAGGGCGCTGCGATGATGGCGGCTACGGTGCATTTACATTGGAGCTGTAACTATATATATGCTTACATAAGTGCCCTTGTGGCCGCCATAATAAAGCCACCAGAAGGCGTACGGTAAATTTGAATTGCCAATTCCATTTTATAAACTTGCCAATTGAAATATTTTAAAATGATATTGAGGTATTTGTGAAATCTTTCT
>WSXT02129132.1:0-10748 GCA_011762715.2 Neuroterus valhalla
TCCTGTCGTGACGCGTCGCAAGCTCATAATAAACTCGCTTTATTAATTAAACTAAAAATCTAATCGAATTGAGATTTCACAGAAAGTTGGCTCATCATTTACCATAACAGAGATGGTGATTTTCTAAATATAATTTAATTTGGTTGCCTTACCTGAGTCAAATGTTAAACATGTAGTTTTTAAAAAAAATCGAAGTCATTTAAAATGGTCTAAAAATTGTTTAATCTTCATTTTCCAACAATTTGAACCCTCAAAGATAATGTAAAGGCTCCTATAATACGTGAAAATGTCAGAAAATTCCGTACAGGTTTTTACAGACAGACGATACAAGACTAACTGTTATGGAACACGCAGTTAAAAAGGTGAAATTTTCGATAAAGTTTTGATAAATTTGTTCATAGAATGGATTCAATGATACGTCTTTGAAAAGTGTGATTTTCTCTGGAAAAAAATTTTAATGTTGTCAAAATCGAAAACATGATTCAGTTCCCATGAATGCTGTGCCTAGCTAGTCTTGAAATGACCGATTCTACAATCTCTTTTATGTTCATACATTCCTGTTTTCAACCTTCTGCTAGATTCAGCAATGTATTGTTTATCACAACCAGTGCATTTTATCAAATATGCAACATTAGACATATCCTCTTCTACGTCGGAATCTTTTTATTGTTTTATAATTTTCCTAAAGTATGGTTATTTTCAAAATTAAAGTTTATATTAAACTTTTTTAAGGATCTCCTTAAACTTTCAGAAAGACCTTGAATACATGGCAAGGTAACATTAAAATCAGTTTTTTTGTAATTACCTAACCACCTCTTTTTCTGTTTTCTATGTTCGAGTCATTATAAATTTCATTGATGCGCTCCTTAATAACATTTTCTATCAATGGTAATGGATTATTGTTCAATTGTAAGGTAATTTTGAATTGATCTAAATTTTATTTCCTGCATTTTATATCACTTAATTTAACGCAATGGTCGACAAAACCTTTTATGAAACCAATCTTTTGGCTGAACAAATCATGAGATTCATAATTTCAGTAAGAACCAGAATAAGATGGTTTTTTAAACCAATTTGTGATTAATTTCCCATTTACTGTTTCGTGAAATTCTACGTCTAAGAAACTCAAAGTGTTATTTTTTTCGTTTTCAAGTATAAATTGAATGGATTCATCAATACTGTTGAAAACATTTAAAATCTCTATAATTTCGTCAGTTGGAACGATTGTAAATATATCATCAACATAACGCTGGTGAAAAATCATTTTAAACGTTGATTTCGATAGTGCTCTTTTTTCAACATCTTCCATGGCCAAGTTTGATACTATTGGAGACAATGGAGATCCCATTGGACATCCTGAAAGTTGTTTATAAAATTTATTATTACAGTTAAAAACTGTGTTATTAAAAACGGTTCTCAGAGCAATTAAAATTTCGCTTTTCGATATTTTTGTTAAATTTCTGTGTTAATTTAATTTTTCTCCTATGCAGTCCAGAGCTGAATCATAAGGTATATTATCAAACATTGATATAACATAACTACGTGTTTCATAACGGTTAGTCTTGTACCGTTCATCTGTAAAGACTTGTACTGAATCATGTGACATTTTCACAAATTATTGGAACCTTTCCATCATCTTCGAGGCTCCAATTTGTGGGGAAAATAACATTTAAAACATTTTTTGGACCATTTTAAATGACTTTACTCTTTTGAAACACTACGCGTTTAACTTTTGACTCATGTATGTTAACGAAATTAAATTATATTCAGAAAATCACCATCTCTGTTATGGTGAATGATGTGAACTTTTTCGATTAATTATTATTATTATTCATTTATTTCCTTTACTGAATTATAGACATGTTATCCGACTCTTGAAAAAGACCCGCAGTTGTGGTTGAAACGTTGAGTTTAAGGAGTTTTCTATGAATAAATGTGTTATTTTGACATATTTCTGGATGTTTTAATTTATTGATGACCGTAATACCAAAGATTGCAGAGATGTTGCTTTAATATTCACTGAAATTCAAAAACTGTCGAACAAAGAAAACAACAGTTTCGGATCTGCTTCATCTGAAATTGTTTTAAATATATTAGTATTGAACCAGTTTGAAAAACGTAGAATCAACTTCTTCTTTCTCTAGATGAAGAAAAAATTGCCAATTCCGATTGGAAGAATTAACAATGAACACTTGAACCTTGAGATGAGATAGGTTTTGAGTATGGCCTACATAAACCATACACCCAGTAGTAATACATATAATATTAATAATGCGTATTTTGATCAAATGCTGATTTTTATTATCATGAAGAATGAAGCTTTTCTAATAATGAAGACAACTGGCACCATAATTTTCCACATATATCAGAAGAATAAATGCGAAATATCCACGATAGTTTTCGAACTGACAACTGTGTGTCTGCGGAACTGCTCAACTCCGCTGCGCTCACATTGACTCTTTCTCTTAGACACCGAAAGAAATTCTTGGAACATAATATGACTAGGTAGTTTGTCTCAAGGTTCCAGTGAACTTGAATCAATAGATGATATGATATTAAAAGATACTATATTGTTATAATTACCAAACAAATTAAGAAAAACAACCAAAGCCATGAAAAGCATGTTAACGAAATTCGTTTTCTCCAAATACAGAGACAACTGCTTCATGGAAAGTTTTGTGAACAGCTCCGTAATAATACTCTTAAGATTTATTTGATTATATCTGAATATATATTATGAGTAGATCCTCTCATTTGTAAACCACTGATATTGAGCTTACGTGTTTATCTGTGAGAATCATAAAATTCGTCACATATTTCCGAATATTATTCACCAAAAGATCAAGTTATAAAGATTGAAGGACTGACGTACACAACAAATAGAGAAGTTGTGTGAGCTATAATAGTATATTATGCACCTGTGTCTATCCCTAGGTGCATACGATATTTTCTTCAACAAATGCATGGAAACACGGGGTTTCGAGTTTTTTTCCCCTCCAGCTGGAGTTTTTTCCCCAGTTTTTTTCCCTGCTCTGGAAACAGCAACTTCTGGCCCGCTTCACACGCTCGAAAACCCGTGGTTTTCATGCATGTGTTGAAGAAAAATATTTTTTTATAACACATGCATGATTTCAGGCCTTTTCGATGCCTATGAAGCGGGGCTAGAGCTCTACTTTTCGCTTCCTAGGGAGTGAAAAGTACTCTTTACTTTCTAGGGTGAAAAGTGACGTCAGAGATGAATAATGAAAATTATACATCTATAAGCTTCCATTCTACGATAATCATCCCACTCACCGTAAGAACTTTGAGGAAATTCTTGTTGCAGATAATAGAATTTTACGGTAATTTATGGAAAGTTATCATACATAACTTATAGAATAACCGTAAATAAAAGCTGATTCCGGAATTTATGGAAATTTATTGAAATGTTTAAATTAAATTCTGGGTTACGTATCTTGAGTTAATAAAATTACCTGTAAAATCACTAGAAATTACCAGATATTTCCGGAAATATATGTAAATTTTTCAAATTATATTTTTAGTAATTTATGGTTAGTTGCCATATATCCCTGTAAAATTACCATGAATAACAGAAAATTTCCATAAATTTACGGAAATTTTTTGATTGAATTTCGGGTTATTGATCTTAATTTACCATACATTACATGTAAAATTACTATAAATTATGTAAAGTTTTCATAAATTATTGGAAATTTTTTTAATTGAATTTAGGGGGATTTATGGTTAATCATCATATTTTCTTGTGAAATTATCATAAATGACCGAAAATTTCTATAAATTCCTAGAAATTTAAAAAAATTTTCAAATTCAATCCTGGGTAATTCATCTCAAGTTACCATAAATTGCCTGTGAGAATACTAAAATTTACGGGAAATTTTCATGAATTTCTGGAGATTACTGGAAATTTTTGAAATTGAATTTTGGGTGATTTATGGTAAATTACCATATTTTCCTGTAAAATTATCATAAACGACCATAAATTCCCATAAATCACTGAAAAGTTATAAAAAAATTTTTAATGAATTCTGGGTAATTCATCATAAATTACCATAAATTGCATGTGGGAATACTATAATAATTTACGAAAAACTTTCATGAATTTCTGGAAATATTAAAAATTTATAGAAATTTTCAAATTGAATTCTGGGTAATTTATCTTAAGTTACCATAAATTGCCTGTGAGAATACTATAATTTACGGAAAATTTCCACGAATTTCTGGAAATTTTTCAAATTTCATTTTGGGTGATTCATTGTAGATCACCATATATTTTCCTGTGAAATTATCATAAATGACCGAAAATTTCCATAAATTTACGGAAATTTACAGAAATTTTTAAATCGAATTTTTAACTCCCGAACTTCTTTGCGATCATGACACTTTTTTTCGAACTCCAATATTGGCTGGAATCGTGACTGTATTTCGATAAATGTCTGAAATCGACTAGTACTGCAGACATACACTCATCGGAAAAGTCCCTCTTCTCCCCCTAGGTGCATAACATACTATTTTCAAACACTGTACAAATGCTAAACATCATATAGTACACTGGAAAAAGAAGTTTTAATATTTGAGTTTGATTAATGTTATAATACCCATTATTAAAAAATCATACTTTTTTAATATCAAACGGATTTTCGTGACATTTTGAATCTGAAAAAACCTAGAGGTATTTTTGTGGACCTCAGGAAGATGCAGTTCCGATACGGCTAATGAAAAATGAAAAATCAAGATTTTGATAGACCACACTGTTCCCTAAAATATGTCATGCTTCAACGAAAAAAAGTAGAAAAATAGGGGATCTGGTTACTAGAGAATAAACTGGTAACAAGAAGAAGTTGTAACTTTAATGACGACACTGAGGACGCTTTCATTAAACCCCATTAAGGGTGCAACTTTTATTATCTACTCTAAGATTATTTTCTCAGGTCGTAAGAAAGTTTTCCTTCACACTAATGGCATTACGAAATAGGAAAAAGTCAATTTTGTCTTCCAAGTAGAACTTCAAAGTAATCCGTTCGATACTTGCAAAGTGGCCGGACTCAAACTTCAGTGTCTTATGTCTCTTACGTGGCCAACTCAACTTTCTCCGTATTGAGGCACATTTTCCTAACGTTATAAAATGAAATTTATGACGTAATGTGTGCAAGGACTTATACGTATCGAAGCATGGAAACTGACAAAGTTTTATGCACCAGGAGCTGAGGTAATACAGAAATAGGCAATCGTCTCCCTCGAGTACATATGGCAGCTTTCAGGAAAAAGAGTTATACAAGTGCGCCATATAAAACGAGAATTTTTGAAAATGAAAGTGGATTATTTCGTTCTCATTCAGAATTCAGAACTCTTCAAATATGCGAAACGAAACTTCCCAAGTACTCACGTTTCAATACAAACTTTTTCTGTCCTTTTTCAAAGGTACCTGATTTTCTCTACTTTTCGGATATTTCTAGTACTAAAACCTTTTCAGGGGAAAGTTCCTCGATTCAGGTTGAGTAACGACTTTTAGAGTACATGTATATTTTGTGGCAAAAATCAGGACCATTCACAGGCTATTTATAGTTTTACATGACGCACATAGATTTATAATTTCTATTATTTCTTATGACGTCTTTTTTTACTCATCGGAGAGTAAAAAGTAAAAATCCAGCCCCGCTTTTTATGCATAAAAAACGGCCCAAATTATGAACAAATTATATAGAATAAATTTATGATAAACGAAAATCCTGCAACTAAAAATGGTATAGGAGACCAATATAGCATATCTAAAAGCACGTGATGTTACATCACCCTAGGGTACAGGTAGTGAGGATTCACCTAGAAAAGGTATCGGGAACTGATCGTCATACCTTGCGTGGAATTATTCAACAGGAAGCAGAGCGAATGTCAAACGAAATTGGAATATAAAATATTCATGGTGTACAACAACGGTAACTTTACTGTTGTCTTGTTTTTCTTTTACATAGATTTGGAATTTCACATCTTCCTGAATTTGGAATTCATGTGGAATTCATGGAAGATTATTTAGAAGCAACTCTAATCTCATTGGAAGCTTAATATGTTATAATTTCAAAGACCATAATTATGAAGAATAATTCAACTTTGGATAAGTATTTGATGCTAACAAGAACATTTTTTTTGGTTCCGCCATAGATATAGTTAGTATGCATTAGGGTGGTCCAAAAAATATTTTTTCGAATTTTGATGCAAAAAAAATAATATTTAGAGGTGGCGCAAGCCCCATGAAGTTTAACACGTATTTCCCACAAGAAAAAAAGACGTTTTAAAAAATTTCATTCATAATTCTCAATATTAGGTGAATCGAGTTCGAAATTCACCATTTCTCTTCACAGTCACAGAATGCGAATAAAATATTACTTTTCAAATATCACCCCCATAAATCTGTTTTATAGGGTCCCAAAAAACACCCCATGAGTAAAGAAATGGGTTTTTCGATTTTTTGGCGCTAATTATGATTTTTTTCGCTGTTTTTTTAAAGCAGATTGTTTCAAATATATGAAATACTTCTTTACACTGATAATATAATGTTTATTTAAAGTGTTTAAACAATTCGTTATTGTTTTTAGCAAATTTCTCTTAAGATAGGGTTAGAATATCAAGGTTTTTTTCTGAATTTTTCAACTTATTATCAACGTTTCAGTTAAAGCGAGGTGATAATGACTTAAAGTTACCAAAAATAATTGTTCAAAAAATTTGTTAGCAATTATAACAATATTCTCTTAGAATAATGTTACGAAATCGCGGTTATTTTCTGAAAATTTCAACTTTTTGTCCACATTTCACTTGAAATAATTAAATATTTTATTTGATTCAGCAAAAATAATTGTTCCAACAGATTTTTAATGTTTAGAGCTATCTTCTTCCAGATTAATACCACATAGTTGCTTTTTTTCCTGAAATTTGTAACTTTTTATCACTTTTCAAGTAGATTAAAATTATAATTCATTCATGTTGAAAAACAATTGTTAAAAAAATTCCATATCATTGCTAATAATATTTTCATTGCTTAATCATAGAAAATTGCGTTTTCTTTCTAAATTTTAACTTTTTGCCCTTTTTCCAGTTGGAGTGAGATGATATTTACTTAATATAACAAAAATAATGTTTCAAACAAATTATTATAGTTTATGGCTTTCTCCTCTTAGATTAGTGCTAAACAATTTATTATTGTTCATAAACATTTTCTCTTATTGTTAGATAAATAAAGGAAAGTTGTGGTTTTTTCTGAAATGTTTAACTTTGCACTGAATGGAATTTGAATGAAATTCAATTACATTGAATTAGATTGAATTGATTTCTTTGTTGGTTGAATTCGTTTTTATTTTAATTGAAACAAATTTTTTTTAAATATCAACCATTATATTTTTAATAAGAAAATTAGATTTTTAGGTCGATTCAACTCTTTGGTTTAAAGTTGAACTACTTTCTTAAAAATTCAATTTTTGCGTTGAAGATCCATAATTCAAGTAGAAAATTTGAAATTCAAATTTTACTGAATGAATTCAGCTTTTTTGTTTTGATTCATAATTTTTTTTTCATTGGAAAAAGAACAAAAATGATTTACTCAAAACAATACAATACTATTTAGAATATGATTCTCTCTAATGTTTATTTATTATTTGTTCACAACTGGAAAAGTATAGCAAAGGTAAACATTTCAGAAAAAACCGCAGCTTTTTAGAACTAATCTAAGAGGATATAGCTATAAACAATAATTTGTCTAAACAATTATTTTTATTAAGTTAAATTGAATATAATATCACTTCAAGTGGAAAGTGGGCTAAATGTTGAAAAATCCCAGAGAAAACTGCAAGTTTTTATCATTGGACAAAGGAAATAATATTATTAGCAAATATGTAGTATTAATCTAGAAGGAGATAGCTATGAACACATAAAATTTGTTTAAACAATTATTTTTGCTGAATTAAATTTAATAATTACTTACTTCAAGTGAAAAGCCGGACAAAAAGTTGAAAATCTCAGAAAAAAACGCAATTTTGTAGCATTATCCTAAGAGAATATTGTTATAATTGATAACAAATTTTTCGAACAATTATTTTTGGTAACTGTAATACATTATCACCTCGCTTTAACTGAAACGCTGATAATAAGTTAAAACATTCAGGAAAATCTTTGACTTTCTAACCCTTTTCTAAGAGAAAGTTGCTAAAAACAATAATAAATTGTTTGAACAATTTAAATAATAATCTAATTATCAGTATGATGTAGTATTTCATGTATTTGAAACAATCTGCGTTAAAAAAACCTCAAAAAAATCATAATTAGTGCCAAAAACTAAAAAAAAACATTTTCTCACTTAGGGGGGTTATTAGGACCCTATAAAACGGAATTATGGGGGTGATATTCGAAAAGTATTACTTGATATGCTTTCTGTGACTAATTGTGAAGAGAAATGGTGAATTTCGAACTCGATTCACCTAATATTAAGAATTCTGAATGTAATTTACAAAAACGTCTTTTTTTCTTATGGGAAATACGTGCTAAACTTCATGGGGCTTGCGCCACCTCTAAATATTTTTTTTTTTTTCAAAAAAAATGCGTTGATTTTTTTGTCGATTCGAACGAATTTCCGAGCGTTTTTCATACAAATTCGGGAAAAAAAATTTCTTATGCATTTTTGGACCACCCTAGTACGATAAGGACGACTTAACACAAATTTTGTTCAACTAACCAAACTTTCTTTGAATCAATCAAATGCAGACAAAAAAGCGATTTTGTGAAACTTACAATATACTTTTTCTTATTGCAAATTCTATGAAGATGATAATCTTAAATTGTAATTTGCGCTTAATGAAACATCATTGCAAATACCGAAGAGAAAACATAAATCTATTTTCCAAAATAAAAATGTATTCACGCGGAATGAATATTATTCTGCAGCCAGTTTCATGATCGCATTAAATTGTACAGTTGATTCGTAACCTATATTTAGGCAAATGGATGATATTTTCTCGCAGCGAGGCATTTTTGGACATTATTAAAAGGGGGATACCGATATACCAGTTCATTAAATACATGGACGGTATGCATCAGGGGAAAAACTGGAACGATTTTAATTGATAGGGTTGCAGCGTAACTTGGTGATGAAGCGGTAATTAATGGACTCTGACGAGTGGTTCTGAAAATGCGCAAATGCACTGATATTGTGATATTGACGCTCATTCGTTTCCCTTCATCATCAAATTGCGTACTAAACTTTCCTGTTTTTTTATTTTCCGGACGTGAAATGCGAATGTCGCCCCAATTTAGCATTCACTAGATGGACAGTAATTATGTAGCTATGTTATCAGGCGGAATAAAACCGGGTATGCATTTTATACACGTTTCATATTCACGTACTTACATCTATAGGGCCATCAGACATTCCTGAATTCTCATAACAAAAGATTATTTTTTCTTAAAAAATAACATTGCAGCATGTCGTAGCTCTTCAAGTTTATGGACTCAAGTAAACAGTTATTGTTTCAAATCAAGAAGATCAAGTTTTAGGCAATAAAAACGAAGTAAGAAATTATTACAGACTGTAATAACGCTTTGGTCATTCATGTACTCTAGTGTGCGCGTTTTTAAATTATCATAATTTATAATAACTTTCTTTTTTTTTATTATTTTTATTTTCCTTGTAATGCTTATTTCTCGGTTTTTATTCCACAAATTAATTGCATTCGATGTCGGAAAAAAGCAAAAAAAGTTTAATTGCAGTATCTACATCGGAAAGTTTTTTTTCCTGGATGGATCAATCGCAGTCTTCCGATACTTATGTCGGAATTTTTTTTACGACGATTCCCGATATAAAATACAAGTGCTTAGTAAGATCAAATATGAGGTTTCTGTGATCAGGGTTAGTGTTCTAAAGAGTTTGAGTGCTCAGAGAAGTTCTCACGAGCACGAGAATATGCTCGAGAATATGTTCGGTTTTTATTTGCTCTGAGAATTTTCTGAGAATTTACGAGAACTTGAAAACATAGGATCAAGTATGTCATCGAATTTTTAGAATATTGATGAAATTTATAAGTTTGAGGCTCAAATTTGAGCTCACATTTAGAAAATTGAGGATTTCAATCCCTGATTGTTTTTTACATTTATTTTAAATATCCGATTGTGAATCTAAGATTATATCAGCTAAATAATATGATTTAATTTTGGAACTTGATTTTATGTTTTTGGTACACTGTTCGATAAATTTAAAATTGTACTCAAAGCGTCTGTGAAAAAAGAACAATTTTCAATTTATCGAACATTAAACATAAAAATAACATAAAACACTCTAATGACTCCCCTGTTCAAAACTTTTAGCGTGAATAACTTAAAATAAATTAAATTAAATTATTATGCTAAAGGTTTAATATTATTTGTGATTTAATAATTTGAAAAAATATTTAGTTGGATTTTTATACGATCATATTGAGATTCATGAGTAATTTTTTTTAAGAATTCACACCTCGCTTTTTTTCATCGCAAGACTTCTAAAATGTCTTGTCACTCTTTAAGATAAAAATGGAGACCACCCTTTGCTTGAGGCAGAGTAGAGTACACTGAGAAACATTAGTTAGTATTTTTTGTTGAAAATAACCCTAGATTTTACTATCTGAACTTTGCAGTGAGGGTCAAAAAGCATGTTTTAATAATATTTACTAATTTCAATAGTAACTCGCAGCTACTGTCAGAATTATAAAATATGTTAG
>WSXT02129143.1:0-10748 GCA_011762715.2 Neuroterus valhalla
CCTGCGTACGAAAACTTGGGATCTTCCAGTGGATATGTCTGGCACTTACGGTAATGTTTCTATTGCCAAGTGGCGAAGCGGAGTTGGGTCTCCTTATTATTCCTTCGTGATTTTTTCCTATCTAAAATTTGAGTATTCAAATTTTCGTTGACAATTTATCTTTCTCAGTAAAAGTTCATTTATCAGTTTGAAAACCTAACTGTTTCAGCTAAAGATTCTTTGTTTTAGTATAAAACTCTTATGTTCGGTTTAAAATTGGTTTTGCAAATTAAAAATGTCACTGTTCCATTTTTGGTTAAAAATTAATATTTTGTGAGTTCGACATTCGACTATTTGGTTAAAACATTGTATTTTTTTTTTAGAAAATAATTCTATTTCTATTAGAAAATTGATCTTGTTTGGATATTCACTTTTATGGTTGGAAAGTGAAGAGCTCCAGTTAAATATTTATCTTTTTAGTTGAAAATTCATCTTCTTGGTTTGAAATTTAACTGTTCTGGTTGAAGATTCATAATGTTATTTGGGAATTCATCATATTGTTCGAAGAATTAACTATTTTGTTAGAAATCTTTGTTTTTGGATATCGTGGATTGATTTTTTGAATTGTTAGTTTGGCTGTTCCATTTTTGTGAAAAAATGATATATTTTGTTGAAAATTTGAGTATTCTTTTTAAAATTGACTCTTTTTGCCATGTTTGGTCTGTTGAGTGAAAGGTTGTTTAGAATGCACGTCACGAATAAAAATAAAAGTTTGCGTTTTGCAACTAAACAGTCTGCTATCTTATTTTCGGTCTGCATTTAATCTTTTTGTTAGAAAATCTACTGTTTTGTTGAAAAATCAACTATTATGTTGAAAAGCCATCTTTTCCGGTTAAAAAAAATCTTTTCTGGTTGAAAGTCAATTCTTCTTATTTTAAAAGTCTACAATTATATTTTGGATCCGAAGTCTATCTCTTGTCGGTGAAAATTCTACTTTATTAACATGTTGACCCTTTTGTTGAGAAGCAATCTTTTTGGATTGAAAATTTATGACTTGGTGGAAAAAAAATGTTTTCTTGTTGAAATTCTACTTTTTTTTGTTCAAAATACAACTGTTTTCGTTGAAGTTTGATCTATCTTGTTCAGAAATTCGATTATTTGTTTGAAGGTTCATCTTCTTAAGTTGCAAATTAATTTTTTTTAAGAAAACCAGGTCTTCATGGTGAGAAGTTGATCCTGTCCAATTGAAAAGTCTAATAACTTATTATCGGTACATAATTCATCTCTTTTGGTTAGAAAATCCTCTTTTTGGTTGAAAATTTAATTATTTTTCAAAAAATTATGTTTTTTAATTGTATGTATTATTTCTTTTACAAAAGTCTACTCCAATATTTTGGGTTCGAAGTTGATCTCTTTTAGGTAAAACCTCGATTATTTGGTTGAAAATTTGATTATTTTCTTCAACATTCGTTTCTTTGAAGAGGAACTCTGTCCTTCCGAGTTAAAAATAATTCTTTCTGTAGAAAAATAAGGTTTTTATGTTGAAATTTTCACTTTCTTGTTCGAAGATTCAACTGTCTTATGGAAGATTCTTTCTTTTTTCAAAAATATTTATTTGGTAGAAAACACAACTGGTTTTTTGGTTAAGTTCATCTTTTTTGTTGGAAGGTTCATCTTCATTGGTTAAAATTGAATGGTTTTGGTTGAAAATTCAACTACATGGTTGAAAGTTAATTCTTTTCAATTGGCAAGTCTACTACCATATTTTCCATCCAGACTTCAACTCTCTTGGTTGGAAAATTGATGTTTGGTTAAGAATATAATTATTTGGTTGGAAAGGCATCTTTTTCGGTGAAAGTTGTATCCTTTTCTCTCAAAAGTCTACAATTATATTTCAGGTAAAAACTTCATCTCTTCATAGTAACAATTCTATTTAGGGGAAATTTCCATTCTTTTGTTAACATTTCAACTATTTTGATGGAAAGTAATCTTTTTTTAGTCGAAAATCCAACTTCCTTTTTGGATAGAAAATTCGTCCTTTTGGATTGAAAATTTATCTTTCGATAGAAAAGTGATTTTTTGTTGTTGAAAATTCGACTTTCTTTGTTGAAAATCCACTGTCTTCTAAAAGATTCGTCTTTTTCTAAATACTAAAGTATTTAGTTGAAGATAGAACAGTTTTTTCTACCATGTTTAATTTTTTTTTTTTTTTTTGAAAATCCGATCATTTTGTTTAACGTTTATTTTCTCCGGTTGAAATTCAATGTTTTTTGTTCGTAAATCATTTTTCTCAGTTAAAAAAGAACTTCTTCGTTTGAAACTCATCTGTTCTGGTTTAAAAGTCAAATTATTTCTTCAATTGTAGAACATTGTTGGTACCTGAATATGGTACCTGCAATAATATTATTTATAACAATTGGTCCCCTTTTATCCCTATTCAGTTTTAAAATCCTTCCATTTTCCCTGTGTTTAGACCATTTTCTTCTGTGAAGTCGGAGATCAAATTTAAAATAAATTACATTCTATAAAAGACCAGAAAATAGCCTGGAATTTTTGTTTGAAGTTTAAGAGTATGCTTTCGCATATCAAGCATGTCAAATTTCATTTAGTAAAGTATAGTCTACATTGGCTTCAGCGATGGCGTAAAATTACCATTATAAAATAGCATTCTTGACACAAAGCCAACTCAACATCACGTAATTAGTTCAAAATCTTCAATCCCTTATTTATTTATTTATAAAATAATTACATTTTCAGTATTCATAAGGGGATTCAGAAAAATATTCAATGTATTAAATACAGATGCTTTCTCGTTGAAACTTCACATATTTTGTTGAAAAATTGATTTTTTTCTAGAAAATTATCTTTTTCTTCAAAAGTTAATATTCTTCTTCAAAAATTCTTCTTTACGGTTAAGAATTCAAGTTATACAGCCAAGCATTTTTCATTTTGGTCGAACATTCATCTAGTTGAAAACTCTTATGTTTGGTTTGAAAATAATTTTTAAAGCCAAAAATGTAACTATTCAAATTTCAACCATTCTGTTGAACGATTGTATTTTTTGTCAAAAATTGAACTATTCTAGTTGAATGATCATTATTTCAGTTAAAAATGATTTCTTCTTCCTGGTTCGACATTCAACTACTTCAGTTTAACATTTACAATTTCATTTGATTCTTCATCATTTTGTGTATAAATTTGATAATTTGTTTGACAGTTTTTTTTGTTTGTTGAAAGATAGTTTTTTTTAGTTAGTTTTTTTTTTGTTAAAGTAAATTTTTTCACTGATAATTTAACTTATTTTAATGGGAATCTCCACAGTTGTAGTTAAAAATGTATTTATTTGGTTAAACATCCATTTTTTCAAATTTAAAAATTCGAGTAATAAAATTTTTGTTAACAATTTATCTTTTTCCGTAAAAGCTAATTTATCTGTTTAAAAACTCAACTCCTTCAGTTGAAAATTCTTTTTTTTTAGTATAAAAAACCTAAGAGCAAAAAAATCGATTTCAGGATTATAGTCGTTTTATATTATTTAAGGGATGCTTTTTAATTATTCGTAGAAAAAAAATTTTTTTGTGAGTATTTTTTGAGCTATTGCAATTTAAAAACAGCCGTTCCCAGGTGAAGCCTGTCTAGCTCTCGCCTGTTCTTTCCCTTCTCCTCTAAAATCAGCGTTTTCTCTCTTTGGTCCCTTTCTTCGGAGCGCGTCACAAATTTTAAATATATCTATACTTTGCGAGAGAAAGGATTTTTATTTTTTTCCATTATAAGAAAAACGTTTTGCAAATTTGTTGCTCTATGAGATTTTTTTAACCGACTCAAGTTTTATAATCGAATTGATGTTAGCTCCAACATAGAGAAATAATTATTTCCTCAATTTTTCTTAAATAATGTATTTATCACGTTTCATTTGCTTTCTCCCTATTATCTGACTTGGGATAGGGGATTCTAGAAAATAATCATAGTTTTGATTTTAGGGCAGGGAGTATCAGTAGAGAAATATAATTTCGCTTGGAAGAGGTAATTTTTTATTTGAATGAGAGGAAATTGGCGAAATCGCTCTTCGAATTTAAAATTCGTCACAATTTCGAAGTCCCCTCTTCTTGCCTTCAAATGAAGAAAATTGGACTTACTCCAATCGAAAATTACATAGTTGTAGTTATGAATTCATCTGTTTAGCTAAACATAATTTTTTTACTATTTAAAATTTAAGTATTCAAATCTTCGTTGAAAATTTATCTTTTTCATTAAAAATTAACTCATCTGTTTAAAAAATTCAGCTCTTTTAGCTGAAGATTCTTTGTTTTAGTTCAAAACTCTAATGTTTGGTTTGAAATTGTTTTTTTTTAAACTAAAAATGTTACTCTGCTCCATTTGCGAATGAGAATAATAATTTTCCAGTTCGAAATTCAACTATTTTGTTGGAACATGGTATTTTTTGTCAGAAAATTAATCTTTCTACTTGGAAATTAATCTTCTTGTTTGAATATTCACCTTCATGGTTGAAAATTAAAGTTCTCCAGTTGAACATTTATCAATTTTGTTGAAAATTCATAATTGCAATACATAAACAATTAGTTTCTTCCAATAATATTCTTTTACATACTATTTGAATATTGTTCACAAATACAGCGTTTAATTCTCCAACCTTATAATATTTATTTATTCTATAAATTCTATCCTTTATAATATAAATCGTTAGAAGTGTTCGACATATTTTTATAACATAAACAATTTTCATAGATCTCTTAATTTTTCACAGGTTTATTATAACGAAGCAAAATAGATCATTGTCTGATTTTAAAAAGAAATATAAACTTTTATAATTCAGTTGAATTAAGGTATGATTTCAATAATCATTATAAATATCATAAATATATGCAATTACATTAAAATCTACTTTTTTCATAGTTTACGATATTTGGGTATGTCAATGCTTATAATTTAATATTTTTGTAGAATTATTTTATGTATTCTGTGAGAAGCGTATTCTTATATAGTCATAAGAATAATGGTTTCTACACGTTCTCATTAATACCCATGAATTTATTGGATATTTAAAATGTTACAAAATATTTTCCCAAGATAAATATATGCAAAAAACGTATTTTAATAATTGAAAAAAAAAATCAAATTGAATTTTTCCTATGCTATAGAATATTTATCGGCCTAAAAGAACAGCCAGCGCCGCCACGCGTCTCCGGTTAGTTCTCACGCCACATTTATTCTACAGGCCTTTATAGGAGTTCCGCCCGTCTCTTGTTAAATCCCTCTTGAAAAATATCACCATTCAATCAATTTTTATTGCTTTAAACAAGTATTCTTCTCAGGAGAGTCGATCTGATATCTGGGATAGGTCCTTGCCAGTAACATCTGTTTGCCTTAGGGACTTCATAATGGCTCCAGTTGTTTATGTGTGAATCCTCAATCACTATCCAGTACATGTTACACCTGGGACAAGCCGTATGTGCAGAATTGCTATTCGTATCAACAGTTCCACAGGGAATGGAAATTTGCTCTTTAAACCAAAAGTCTACCCCCAACTTATGCACTGGAAACGATAAATTAATTCTAGTTTTTAGTTAAAATGTTCGAAATCGGTTGCTTATTAATTAAGGTGAATTAATAATTGTTTCAGATCAGCCTCCAGCCGAAATGGGTCAGGAAACTGGGCGCGGGCGCTTCCAGCTTCCCATCCTGCTATCAAAGACACCCACCACAGAGAGATCCACGAAGTTGCTGGGGAAGTTGTACCCATCAACATGGTCAAGGGAATTGGCCATCTTCGGGATCCTCGACTCAACAAGGTTCTCAATTAGTAATTGGTCATTTCGGAACAATTCCAGGGTGGCGACTTGGCCGGGAAATGGCCGGGAATTTTATTGAGCGGCGAAAACCCAGCAAATGGCCGAGAATTTATCTAAAAACCGGGCATTTACTTGACTCAACCTAGACCATTAAAAATTCTACCGAAGAAATACGAGAAATGACCGCTTTCTTTTTATAAATCAGAAACAGATCTTATCATTTGATTTAAAGAATTTAATGTTCCTGTAATCTGATTCTTGAAATATTCAAATATATCTCTACGTCATGAGAGGAAGAATTTCTTATTCTTCCATTATAAGAAAAGCGTTTTGGAAATTTGTTGCTCTGTGAGATTTTTTTAGCTGACTCGAATTTGATAATCGAATTGATGATAGCCCAAACCTACAGCAAGAATAGTTATCTTCAACAAAAAAAAGTGTATTCATCACGTTTTATTTGCTTTTCCTTATTTATCTGAATTGAGACAGGGAATTTCAGGAAATAATTACAGTTTTTGTTTTAAGACAGGAAGTTTCAGTAAAGAAATATAATTTCACTTGGAACAGGGAATTTTTGACATGGAACCGGAACTTTTCAAGCTAATTATAATTCGGATTTAGAAGAGAAGAATTTAAAAAACCGTTCCTCTTATTCAAACTCCGTCACAATTCTAAAGCCCCCTCTTCATAATTTTCAATAAAGAAAATACTTCAATCAGTCTTTAGAGTAGAAGTAGTATTCCGAAGAAGAAAATATCCCTAAACTATGATAGAAAGCTTGTTTACATTTTTCATTGCAAGTTCATTCTCTTTCAGTTAAAAAATTTACTACTTGTTTCAAATTTGAACTTGTTTGTTGAGAATTAAATTTGTATGTTAAAGTTGCATTATTTTGTTTCGAAATATTCACCTCTGGTTGAAACCGTAACTACTTTGTTGAAAATCAATTCATCTTTTCTTTGGTGAAAATTCAAGTATTAAGTTGAACGTTGAATTGTAAATTAAACTATTTCTTTAGGAATTTATGTACTTCGTGGAAAATTTGCTTTTTTTGTAGAAAATTATTCTTCATGGTCACAAATTCATCTTATTGCTTAAAATACATCTATTCATTTGAAGATTCATCATCATAGCTGAAAATTCATCAGTTTAGTTGAAAATCAATTTCTTCAACTGAAAATTAACTGTTTCACTTTTAGTAGAAAATTGATCTTTTCTAGTTCAATATTCGACAATTTGGTGGAAATTTGTCTTTTTGAATTGAAAATTCAATTATTTCGTTCAAACTTCACATATTTATAGAAAAGTCGATTTTTTGTTAGAAAATCATCTTTTTCTTCTTCAGAAATTCTTCTTTACGGGTAGCAATTCAAGTTTGGTTTAAAATTAATTTTTCGAGCCAAAAATGTTACTATTATATTCTTGTTTAAAATTTTTTATTCTTATAGCTAAAGTTTCAACCATTTCGTGTAAAAAATGTATTTTTTGGTTGAAAATTAATTCTTCGGCAAAAATTGAACTATTCTAGTTAAATGCTCACCATTTCAGTTAAAAATTAGTTAAAACTACTTCAGTTAAATATTTACAATTTCATTTGATTCTTCATCATTTTTTGTGAAACTGTTATAATTTGTTCGACAGTTAGCTTTTTTTGTCATAGTAATTTTTTTTCAACTGACAATTTAACTGTTTCATTTTTGGTGGAAAATTTATCTTTTGACAGTTTGTTGGAAATTTCTCTTTTTGAATTGAAAATTCAATTATTTCGTTGAAACTTCACAAATTTTATAGAAAAGTCGATTATTTGGTAGAAAATTATCTTTTTCTTCCGCAGAAATCCTTCTTTACAGTTGACAATTCAAGTTTGGTTTAAAATTAATTTTTCAATCCAAAAATGTTACTATTCTATTTTTGTTAGGAAGTTTCAATTTTTATATTTAAAGTTTCAACGATTTCGTTTGAAAAATGTATTTTTTTGATGAAAATTAATTTTTTGTCAAAAATTGAACTATTCTAGTCAAATGCTCATCATTTCAGTTAAAAATTATTTAAAAACTACTTCAGTTGAATATTTACAATTTCACTTGATTCTTCATCATTTTTTGTGAAACTATAATAATTTGTTCGACAGCTAGTTTTTTTTGTTTGTTGAGAGTTAGTTTTCTTTGTCATAAGTAATTTTTCAACTGAAAATTTAACTTATCCCTATTGGAACTTTCATAGTTTCAGTTAAAAATTCATTTGTTTAGTTAAACATCCATTTTTTTCATTGTAAAATTTGAGTATTCAAATCTCCGTTAACAATTTTTCTTTTCAGTAAAAGATAATTTATCTGTTTGAAACGCCACTCCTGCAGTTGAAGATTCTTCGTTTTAGAATAAAACTCTTTTGCTTGGTTTGATATTGTTTTTTTAACTAAAAATATTACTGTTCCATTTTTCGTTGAAAATTATTATTTTCTGAGTTCGAAAGTCGACTATTTCGTTGAAATATTATGTTTTTTCTTTCTCAGAAAATAATACTTTCTATTTGGAAATTGATCTTCTTATTTGAAAATTCACCTTCATGGTTGAAAATTGAAGTACTCCAGTTAAATATTTGTCTTTGTATTTGAATATTAATCTTCTTGATTGGAAAACGAATGAATAGTTGTAAATCCGTTTTTTTTTTGTTATCATAAACTGATTTTTCTGAATATTGAGTTTAACTGTTCCAATTTTTGTAAAAAAAAATGATATTTTTTGGTTGAAAATTTGAGTATTTTTTTCAAAACTTATTTATTTTGCAATGTTCGATCTGTTGTGTCAAAAGATATTTAGAATGAACGCCATGGATAAAAAAAAATGTTTGGGTTTTGCGACAAATATAAATATGTTAGGGTCCGTACTTAAATTACGTAACAGCTCCAAGGGGGGAGGGGGGTCAAAAGATTCAGTTACACTTTGTTACGGAATGGGGGGGGGGTTAATTCAGGTACGTAATTTTCTAAAATTTGGAAAATAAAGGTGAATTTGAAATCCAACAGGACAAAGTTCCAACAAAAAAGTTTAACTTTCGGCCAAAAAACATGACGTCGAGAAAATAATTGAATTTGCAACAAAATAATTACGTTTTCACCAGAATTGTCGAATGTTCAACCAAATAAATTTACAAACTATAGATGAATTTTCTACCAATTTTTCAAATTATCTTGCAAAAGAGATTACATTTCAATTGAAAACCAATGCATTTTCGACCATATAATTGAAATCTCAAGTCATAAAAACTAGGTTTCTGAAAAATAAATGAAATCTCAAGAAAAAAGTTCATTTTCAACTGAGAAAAATGATTTCAAATGAAAATGAATCGAATACCGGAATTTTCGATAAAAAATATGAACTTTTTACCAAGAAGACCAATTTTATATCAAAAGGCAAAATTTCAACAAAATACATAAATTTTCAAACTATAAGCTGAATTTTTATGTAGAAATTATGAGTATTCTACCAATAATGGGAGAGGGAAATCGCTAGTTTAAAGAACTACTTTTCGATCAAAAGAATCAATTTTGAACTAGTTTTATTCAACAACGAAAACAATGCGATTCTTCCAAAAAATAGTTTAGTCCTCAAACGAATGAGTGTATTTTAGACGAAGATGATAAATTTCCTGCCCGAAAACAGTTTAACAAAACAGTCCAGATCTCAAGTAAGAAGTTGCATGTTTCAGAAAATATTGAGTATTTAACCAGGATGAATAAAATTTCAACGATAAAGGTAATTTTCAATCAAGACAGATGAATTTTCAACTGGGGAAGATAGGTTTTTGAGCAAACAGAAACTAGTTAAATCAGCCGTTTCGAGAATTAATTTAGAAAAAAAAAATTATTTTTCACCAAATTCATTGAAAGAAGACGAAATTCGGATAAAAAAATGCATTCTCTATCAAATAGTTAAATTTTCAATTTATGACGGGTAAGTTTCGGAAGAGAAATATAATAGTCCAATTGTCAGATGAAAATTCAATTTCCAATCAAATGAAAAATGAATTTACAAGAAAATATTTACATTTTCAATCAGGAATGTAAATCTTGAAAAAAATATCATTTACCAACGAAAAAATTAATTTTGAACCAAGTAGAAGAATGTTCAACAGAAATCAAACTTTTCCCAAAAATAGTTCAATCCTGATCCAAAAAAAATCAATTTCCAATCGATTAAGACAAATTTTCAATCAAATAAATTGATTCTCGACCTGATGGTTTGAATTTTATAGGAAGTAAACGAATTCTCGGACAAAGAAATGAATCTTTGACCAAAGAAATACAATTGTTTCAACGAAATGGTTTAATCCTGAAGCATAACAAATTGATTGTCAACCAAACAGTTGCATTTTCAACCAAAAAGAAATGCCTGAATTTCGAAAAAAATAGATAAATTTTCAGATTGAACGATATCTCCTGAGCTAGATGGTTAAATTCCCGACGAAATTATTCTTCTTCGCCAGAAATGGAACGAATTTGAAGAAAAAAAAGTTTGTATCCTCAAGCAAAATAGCTTGACTTATAACTGGATAGTTGCATTTTTACCAGAAAGAATGAACTTTCAACCAAGGATGTAAGCTTTTTTTCTGGATAAACGATTTTTAACGAGATAATATAATTTTCTCCAGAAAAGATTAATTTTCCATAAAAAAATATATATTTTGGACTAGAAATGGAACATTTACATTTAAGTTAAAAACTCAATTTCTAAATCAGATTAAAATCGAATTCCAACAAAATAGTTAAATCCTCAATGAAGTTTTGAGTGTAATGATGAATCTTCAGATAAGAGAAATTGATTTATGACGCAATCCGAAGAAAGGGACCTAAGAGCGAAAACGCTGATTTCAGAGGAGAAGTGAAAGAACAGGCGAGAGCTGGATAGGCTTCAGCTGGAACGGCTGTTTTTAAATTGCAATAGCTCAAAAAATACTCGA
>WSXT02129154.1:0-24877 GCA_011762715.2 Neuroterus valhalla
ATATATGTATTCCTCAATATTCGGGACGACACAAATTATTGCAATAATGTCAAACATTCTCTTTATGCTCCATGTATCCCAATTTTACTAAAAAAATCGGTAAAGTTCGCTGAACAGCTTTTCTTTGTGCAGTGTTAAATTTTCACCTACTAGCTCGTTCTTGATGAGAAGGGATTAGACTTTTTTGTAGAACTTGACGAAGGTGTCTGCCTGTCTTTTCCGTAATCTGTAGACACGATAACTTTCAAAATATTCATCAGAATGGATTGTGCTTCGGCACATTTTTTTACCATTTTTTATCACTGGTTTTAATTTTGTTAATCGAAGAAGCTTTTTGGAATTAAAAATCCACCTTCCCGCTCAAACTATGCAATATGGAGAAAAAAGTTGGAAGGAACAAAAAGTTATAAAAATTTGCTTCCGACCATTCTTTTATTAGATGCACAGTTTTTGTTTAAATCGTGAAAAATGTTATAAAAAATGAAATGTTCTATTTACCAGACAACCTGTGCGAGGTACGAATATCAAGCGCGAGTATTGTAATGAGAATGTGTGCTTTGAAGCCCTTAGAGCCTCAAGTAAATCAATTAAAAACTTTTTTTATAAAAAATCAAAACAAACCCTACTCACGCTTAAACGGAGGAGCGGAGAATGGAGAAGGGAAGAATGCAAATGGAGAATGCGCATGATGGGAATCAGCCAACGCAGCGAGCAGATTTTCGAAACTGAAACTTACCTAATTAAACTCGTAAGGGAGAGAAAGAGATAAGGAAATCAGAAGTGTAGAGGATGGAGGATGGTCAAAAAATGGTAATAGGTAGAGGAGGGGTTGGGAGAGGAGGGAGTACAGTGAAGGAGTTGTTTATTTCTCACTGTTAGTTATGACTTGAAATAATAAAATTCAAATAGCTGACCACAGTCCTGTCTAGAGAGGGGTATTCCAGGAATTTCCCTTGAAACTACTCAAATCGCAGGTGTTAGTTTTTCTTTTCCACTCTACTCCTACCATTCTCCTTCAAGAGTCAGCTTCACCCAAGCTCTCTTAAACAAGCAGAGATGAGCGGTGGTGTAAATGTAACATCTGGAGTTTGAGTGAATTTATCCTCTCTGGACCTGCCTGGGTTACAAAACCCTTTCTACTCGGTGCTTGTCGCCTACCTCAACTCCTTTGTTGTTACAATGTTAGAAAAACGGAGTTAAAACAACTCCGAAGCGTACCCTATAAAAGTCCCTCCATTCTGAGTAAACGGCAAGCGGAGTAGAAGGAGACGAGTTAAAATGTAACTCTTGCAAAAGAACTCCACATCATGATGCGGCCAACAACTCCGAAGAGAGTGTTTGAAAGTTTTCTGCGAACGCAGCTCCGAACATAAACTATAGAGCCAAATAAAGATGAGAGATTAATCTTTGGAACGATTTATATAAAAGGAGGGAAATTCAGTTAATTATTATACAACTGATATTTAAAACTGAAGTTTTATTTATCACAGTCTAATTTCTCATATTAAAATTGGAAAATTATCAATTTTCCCGGGTAAAAATATCCCATGACATCTCAATCTAACCTTAAAATCTGTTATAAAGTTTAACCTGAATAGTGGCACATTTTCCAATATCAATTAATAATGAAAAATGTAGCTATTGTTGTTTTTAACCATTCAGGATATTTCCCCGTGCATTGCACATTTTCCTACAATGAGGTATCAATCATTTTCACTAAATTTTGAATGTTTTCTTGAAGAATATGGCATTAAAACGGCATTAACTTTCACATTGAAGAATTTTCTCTAGGTTATTCAATATACAACTCCGAAGAGTGTTTGCAAGTTTCCTGCGAACGCAGCTCCGAACGAACTCCATAAGAACTCTTGCCACGACTCTTTAACTCCGGACTGAGCATAGTTTAAGATTTTCTTTCTGTGTGGTGCGAATTATTTATATTCACTCTGAATGCACTTAAAAACCTTTTACGAACTCTATTTTACTCTGGAGTAGAATATGCGGAGTTGAATGTAATTTGTATCTTTGTCGATACTGACTCGATTTTATACTCTGAAAAATTGTACTCTCAACTCCGCTAGCCATTTACTCCGCAGATTTTTAACAGTGCAACAAATGAATCTTCTGTTCAACGATACTTAGATTTGCTTCGTGGAGCTACTTTATTCGTCCAGCGCCCAATTGTTTGGCCAAGTTGGGGTCAAGCTATTGCACCAGGCATGTCGCTCAGTGTAAACGTAAGGTGCATTTCCGGTTTTACTACCAAAGATGCCTTGGAACTCAGTCGAGACAAGATTCCTTGCAGACACAGCGAAGATAATACTTACAGTCAAGAAAATTGTAAATCTTATTGCAGACGCGCCTACGTCATGAAACAGTGTGGCTGCAACCCGACGTTTTTTTTTCAAAGTGGTAAACACTTTTTTTCAGAACACAAAAAAAAAGAAACATATCAATTCAATAGATATAATGACATATATTATATAACGAACAACAATTGTTAATAAATGTTCCTATTGTTTGTTCTCCAGGTAATATTAGAAATTGCAACATTACGGACTTGCTCTGCCTAAGCAAGCACAATGGTAATAAATTTGAATCCTGATAAAGTTTATGCTTGAGATCGATAAAAGGGTTTTTATTTTTGTTATTGCATTTTTCTCAAGATGAATTTATAAATTATCAAACACCTGTGGAGATGGCAGATAAGAAAACCATTGAAATAGATGAACCAGAGATGATTTGCGACTGTCCACCAACATGTGAATATTTTAGTTATGAAAGTAGCATGGTTGCATTACCGATCAAGGAAAAAAATAATATAATGTTGGATGTACACTTTGAGGCACCAACGACTATACGTTACCGAACAGAAATTGTTTTCACGTCTCAGGAACTATTAGGTAATTTTACAAACGTTATCGAAATAATTTTAGGTCTCCTTCCTCTTCCACTTTTTTTACTTTTTTGCAGTTTCATTGGGTGGTATCTTTTGTTTGTTTGTGGGTGGCTCATTATTCAGCATCATCGAATTGATATATACATGCTTCGTGGCAGTTCTCGGATGTTTTTATTTATTGCTAAACTCTTTAAGAACCAGCACGAAGAGAAACAAAGAAATGTTATTCACTAGAAAAAATTACAAAATTTACTCGATAGACTATTCTGAGAAGGAAGTGAATAAATATGGCACCATTCTTCGTCGCATTTGAATCTGGTATATTGTATTATTTTTATATCTATGAGTAATCAGATTTGTTAAACATTTTACCGAGAAGGAATGTGACGAGCATAAGAAAAAAAATGTATTTATTATTATATGTATGTATGAATGAATGCTGTAATAATTACAAGACAAAAATTTTTTTATTTCATGTGATAAAGTATCATTTATGTCGAAAACAGTATATTAGGTATATTAAGTATTGCTTTTATTAAGGATACCAACATTTTCTTCAAGTATTACGAAATAAAAACTTTATTTATACAGAAGGATTTTTATTTCAAGAGTTCTGAACTTACTATCCCATTTCCTGAGTTTTCATCAATTTTCAATCAAGAAAATGGATTTATAACAAAAAAAGTTCATTTTTTCAACCAAAGTGATGGATTTTCCAATAAAATTATGAACAGTTTAAATTGCAAACCAAGAGGATGAAAATTCAACTAAAATGATAAATATTCAACTAGAGCATTTCAATTTTCAACGATGAAGGTGAATATTTAAACAAGGAGATAAATTGTCAAATAGAGAGATTAATTTTCTACCAAAAAATACAATGTTCTAACAAAATAATACGTAACAATAACATCTAACAGTATTTGTTCTAACAAAATAATCGAATTTTGAACTGAAAAAATAATTGGTCTTAACCGAAAATGGTAACACTTTGAGTTTGAAAACCCAATTTCATACCAAACATAAGCGTTTTTAACTAGAACAAAGAATCATCAACTAAGAGAGTTGAATTTTTGAACAGATGAATTAATTTTTAGCAAAAAATATCAATTATTGTCAACCAATATTTTAATACTCAAATTTTGAAATTAACCAAACAAATGAGTTTTTAACTACAACTATGAAATTTCCATTTGGAATAAGTTCGATTTTCAGTCAAAAGAAATACTTATAACCAAAAAAAATTAGCTTGTATCTAAAAACCTAACTATCAAACAAATCGATTTTGAAGCAAAATTATGAATCTTCGAATCAAATTGTAAATGTTTAACTGAAGCAGTTGAATTTTAAACCAGAAAGACGGATTTTTACCTGAAATGATAAACCCTCTACTAGAATAGTTGAAATTTCGACCAAAAATTGATTTTTAACCAAAAAATAAAATTTTTCAACAAAATGGCTGAATTTTTAATTATAGAAATGATCATTTTTAACCAAAAATAGAAAAGTAACATTCAAGAAAAAGATAATTCCATACAAAAAATCCATTTTTTCAACAAAATATAAGAGTTTTCAGCAAAATAATTGAATTTTCAATTCAAACAAGAAAATTAACTTCCGGAAAGAGATAAGGTTATACCAAAAATCAATTTTTCAACAAAATATGTGAATTTTCAACGAACTATTTAATCTATGCATAAAGACGAATATTCATCCAAATAGTTGAATTTTGAAATAGAAAAGATCATTTTCCACTAAGGATAAAACAGTTAAATTTCCAGTTAGAGAAATCAATTTTCAAACGAACTGATGGATTCTCAGGTAAAATGATGAATCTTTAACTGGAATAAATTTATTTTATGCGAAAAAGGTGAATTTTCAACCATAAAGATTAATTTTCTACAGAAGAGGTTACTTTTCAACGAAGGAAATAAATTCTGAAAGAAATAGTTCAATTTTTAAATTCAAAAATCAATATTCAACTAAATACTTGAATCTTCACTAAAAACAGATGAATTGATTTTCAAGAAAGTAGTCACATTTTCAATCAGAGGTAGATTTTATATTAAAATAATGCACCTTCAACAAAAAAGTGTAATTTCCAAAAAAATAATTTAATTTTCAACCAAGTAGTTGATTTTTTAACTAAAACAGGATGAATTCGCAATGAACAATGTAAAAAAGTTTTCGATTATAATTTAGAAATATTTCTCTTTCAGAATACTACTCATCCTACTCTAAAAACTGTTTGAGGTACTTTCTTTATTTAAAATTATGAAGAGGGGACTTTCAAATTTTGAAGAATTTTCGATTGGAAGAGAAATTTTCTGAATTTTCTCATTTCGAATATTTTGAAGTATTCGACCTCCCTGTCTCAAATCAGATGAATAAGGAGGAAGCAAATAAAACATGGAAAAATCATACATTTTTTTGGAAAAAATTGAGAAAATGATTCGTCCCGTATCTTTGGGCTATTATTAATTCCATTATACAAACTTTGGTCAGCTGAATAAATCTCAGAAAGCAATAAATTTGGAAAAGGTTTTTTTTTATAATGGGAAAAATTTTGAATTTTTGCTCTCATAAAGTATATAGATAAATTAAAAAAATTGCAGAATCAGACTAAAGGAACGTCACATTATCAAAATCAAATTATGAGATATCTTTCCAATTCATAAAAAGAAAGTGGTCATTTCTCGTATTTGACGGGAAAGTTTTTAATTGTCTAGGTTGAGTCAAGCAAATTCCCGATTTTTAATCAAATTCCCGTTCAAGTCGCCACCCTGATAACATAAAAATAAAAAATTGGAAAGATAAAAGAGAAAACAACCCATAAAACTCAAACCAATCTCAATTTGAAACGACTCTAAGATCAATGCGATAATAATGTTTAACTTTTTTCAATTTTGAAGATGGGAAAAATACTTGATTTATCCGTGCATATATTTTTTGAAACAAATTTCTATTATAAATTATTTATAGCATGCAATACGATTAATCTACTTGTGTACTAGATGTTTTATTCACTATCAATTTATCAGCATTCATTTTTCTGTCATAAACACATTGATTAAATATGTTTCTCTAGAAACGCTTTTTTAGGATTGGAGTGAAGCTACAATAGAGCCCTTAAATATGAAAAACATATTTAATATAATAATAAATAATAATACAAAATAAATAAATAAATAAATTTTCAATTTATTTATCGTCGGTAAAGGTGTGTGGTTCATAAAGCGCCCTTTTTCCGAATGACAAATGGAAATTGTAATAATTGCTATTGGTCCCGAATTTCGGAATGGCGAGATACTTCGTAAATAATAATATCATCAACAATTAATAGTCGTAAATCTATAATGTTCATGAAATGCCAAGGCTTGCAATATTCCCAGGAAAATCCTTATGATCGAATTTACGCTCTTTGTGTGAGTTTGAGTCAGTGAACCTTGTTTCTTCGGCCCTCGTGTGGTCTCGTGTCGACTGCCGAATCAGCTGATGCTGACGTCTGCTAAGTGCTACATATTTGTATTTTCCTATCATTCGCGTATATCTCAAATTCTATTTTAAATTGTTTATCAGCGTATCAGGAAAGATAGGAGCGGTGATAAAGTACAGAAAATGCATATTTTTCGCACAAGGCAAAGTTGTTCTTGAAAGAGATTCAAAAATGAATCAATCACTTCTTTATAGTTAAGAGAGAAACGTATTATAACTGGAGTATTATTTTTGAAATATATATTTTGCTGTCATGTGTATTTTGTTTATTTATCGTGATCCAGAAGCTGGTGTGGACTCATATCGATTAATTCTTGCATCTAATCGAGATGAGTTTTTTGTTCGACCAGCCAAACCTGCTCATTATTGGGAAAAATACCCACATTGTTTAGGAGGTACGTATTGTATAGGATAGAAATTATATTATAAAATATAATATTATATTGAAAAATTATGTGGAGGTGAATATCTTAGGAAAATAGTTCTTTTTCTTCATTTCGTATTTTTACATTTTATTTGAGTTCATGAAGATTAATTCTCTTTTGAATACTTTTAATTTATTGTTTGAATTGAAAATTTGTAGAACTGTGCCGTTTCATTTTTGTGATACATGTTTCAAAACGTAATTTGTACCTAATAATATTTTGTTTTATATAATTACATGTAACCATTTTCTAAATCTAAAGCTCTCCCGCGAACATGCCAACAGCACGCGGTATTTCTGGACGAATACCCATCCAAATACTAATCGCACCCAACGCTGATTACCTTTAGTGATCGGATGGCAACTGGTTTTTCGGGCGTGGCATGAAATTAAATTCAAATTAAAACATCCTACACATATGGATTCGAAATAATAAAATGTAGCCCTTCCAGAAGGGGAATTAAATAAGGGGTGATAAGAAACCAGTGGCGGATCCAGAGGGAGGGCTATGGGGGCTGTAGCCCCCCCAGGAGTCCCTCGATTGTGAGGCGATTGTCCCAACTATCAAGCCCCCCCCCACACACACACACAGCTCAATCCTAAATCCGTCACTGTAAGAAACGTTTGTACGATCTTAAATTTTTTAAGATTTCATTTAAAAAAAAAAATGTTTTTCATTCTAACCATACCAACTTTCCTTTTATTCCTTTTCCCAAATTCCCACCTGGAATCTGTAAACGTGAGTTGTTCAAAAAAAAATGTTTAGAAATCGGGTAAATGTAACCTTAAAGTAAAAATACTATAATTTTAAATATTTCAAACGTGAAAGTGAAAAATGTTACTTGAAGTTTTTCATTTGAAAAGTGTAAGTTATAATATTTATATTTTGTAATTTGGATGGAAATACTGCATTCCTATTTGTTTACTTTTATTCTTAAAGACATTGAATTTATTATTGCTCAACGTTGAAGTCTCATTATACAATAACTATTGTAAAGCATTCACCATTAAAATTTCAAACTCATATTTCAAATGATTTGCAATAAATTGTACAATTTAATTGTTGATTGAGGAATTTCAAATTTCAAACGCTTCATTTAAAGCCTAAAGTATATCAGCTTCAAATTCGAAATGTATATTCTATATTTAAAAATCTGTAATGATGTACATATTAAAATTTCCAAACAATTTATTATGAATTCTTTCTATTGTTCCGTGCAATTTTTAATACATAAAATAGGAACAGACATGGAGCCAGGTAGAGAGGGGGGAACTTGGCTAGCCATATCAACAAAGGGTCGAGCAGGAGTGACACTAAATCTACGTGGTGCAACCAGAAACTCAGAAACCCCAGCGGAAGGTCGAGGTTCTCTCATAACCGATTATCTAGTCTCAAATGAATCGACTGAAACTTATTTGAACAAATTGCACCAAGTGAATCAGGATACTCAGAAATATAACCCTTTCACGCTCGTTCTCATCGAATTGAAGTACGTATAACAGTTTATTATGTAGATAATAATAAAACGTGAAAAGAATTTCGAAGTTTGCATTATATAATTGTAGAGACCACCATTAAAAACTTTTCCCAGTCGCACATAGTATTTTTCAAGGGGTCTTACCGCCTTTGATGTTCTTAGTAAAAATAAAGTTGAGCACACAGTTTATACATTCTTACACTAAATTACTTACTCAAGTTTGGTGTAACGTACGAATAAGTTGAATTGAAAAATCAAAGACTAGAAATTGTAAAACTTTATTTGGTAAACCTACAGGAAGCAATATCACATTCTAAATGAAGAATTATAAAGATGCGTTGCTCTTTCCCATATATGTCGTTTGGTCCACTTTACGGTATTAATTGTAAATAATTTTCAGGAAATGTTTCAGGAACGAGAAAAAAAAAGAGAAACAATAATTTAAAAAACCGGACTGAGAAATATTTTGTCTCGTTCCTTAAACAAATAATTCATCCGAACGAATCGTGAAATGTCGAAAAGGTCCAGCCGGATAAGCATACGAAATTTGCCCCCGAGCGTTTAGGTCCAAATTGATGGTACAAATTCGTTTCCGTGTAAGACTGAATTGCACTGAAGGATAAGCTTGAAATTCCATTTTTGGGGGAATTATGAAAGGAGAAAGAAAAATTTAAAAAGTGGTTTACTTCGAAAAGAGCCTAACGGATTCTGATCAACAAAGTATATATTTTAGACACTTGTGGCACTACTTTAGGTAAAATATGAAAGTTATGAAAAAACTCAAATGTTCCTTAGAATATCCTCTATAATAATATACTATAATATAATCTATAATAAAAATCTTCATATTGAGGATAAAATTGTAATTGATGTAATCCATATAATTCAATACATCATGAACAGTATTTTCTTCTAAACTTCTTCAGTTTGCTTGGATCACTGAAAAATATTTACTATTACGCAATAAAGTCATTAAGTCTTTTATTTCAACTTGATTTTGTTCTGCTGAAAGATCGAATTTTCGATTTTGTCAAGCAATCTCGAATCACATTCGATTGAAAGAGATTCCGTTATTTTTTATAACTTTGGAGAGCAGAGACTTACAGTCAATCGGCCAAGATCTTCCTGATATATTCAATTTTTTAGAACATTAGGCCCACAAAAGCGATTTCCACTTGGAATGTAGATTTTCCTTTTAAAATATGACTGCATCCGCAAATCTTCAGAGATGACAGTTATATTTTTCGTAAAAAAACAAATAAAACAGTACTTATGAGTAGCAACAGTCCTCTGAATGAGAATTTCAAAGCGGTCAGCGTCAGAAACAGTTTCCTTGAATTTGAACTTAACTTTGAACGACGGTCATGAGCAGCTGCTTCAGAGGAAGGCAAATCTGTTTTAGTTTTTGAAACTTCGTCAGATTTATTTCTCTTATAGATACGAAGTTGGCATTTAGGACATAAAATGTAATCTTCAGCTGATCATTTTTTCCAGGCAGCGGTGAAAGGCGTTCGTTTCAACTCCAACACTTACGAATTTGTTTTACCTTTACTTTTTTTTTAATGTAACATCACAACCAGCGCATATGATCTATTTTAGGAGAGAAATGTTGGGATAATATCACTGTTGGAAATTCTGTAATTATAATATACAAATCGAACTCTCGATACTGCGATTAGAGTGGTAATCTTATTCAATAATCCATAAAGAATAAAGACGTAGTCGACTGTTCATGATATGTTGAATTGTATGAATTACATCAATAACAATTTTATCCTCAATATAAAGATTATTATAATAGGTTATATTATATAATATTATTATTATTATAGAGGATATTCTAAGAAACATGTATTGAAAAATTCAAACATATTTTTTCACCTGTAGTAGACACTTTCGAGGTAAACCACTTTTTTCATTTATCTTTCCCCCTCCATAACTACCACAAAATGCAATTTATAAGTTTTCCTATAGTACAGTTCAATTTCACATGGAAACGAACTTATGACATCAATTTGGACCTTATACGTTCGGGGGCAGATTTCGTATGCTTATCTGGCTAGACCTTTTATAATTAATACGTATTTATTTTACTGGGAGTTGAAAAAGAACATCGTTGTGACAGGATACTTTTGTACGAGTTCAAACTTTTCAAAGAAATCAAGATACAACTTAAATATATTAATAACTTCAAGTTTTAGGCCACATTTCTTGAAAAACAGACGTTGGTTTTGTTTTAGCCTTAGGTCTTAAAATGTTGAATAATACACCCCTTATTGCTATTGAGAGTTTTCTCTTCACATAAGAAAGGAGTGTATTATTTATTCAACATTTCTAGACCTGAGGTTAAAGCCAGAGCTACGCCTAAATACATTATTATTCTTTGAAATCAATTATTTGAGATTATTGAAAATTGCCAATAATAAACTATTTTATTCAAATAGGACTGCTAATGTGAATTGGCTAAGTAGCCACTTGGAATCAAAGGGACCTCAGTCGAGCAAGGACAACATTTTAAGCTTTGGAAATAGTCCAGTGGAACAACCGTACAAAAAAGTCAAAGTCGGGAAAGAAAGGTTTAAACAAATTGTCAAAAATGCTTCAGTCACTCAACAAGATCGTCTCGTAGAAGATCTTTTGAGTTTTCTTAAATGGAGAGAGAGGTAAGTATTTGAATAATGTAGCTTTAAAATCTGAATCCCAATATTCTAATAATATCAGATTTGAAACATGTCTAAATTTGGTTTTGTAGGCATTTACCAGACGAAGTACTAAAAAATCAAAGTCCGGAAGTATACCCAGACCTCAGTTCAATATTTGTGCATTCGGAAAAGGCCGAATATGGAACTAGAACGCACTCAATTTTACTTGTCGACGGTTCTGGCAAAATAACTTTTGTAGAAGAAACTTTGATGCCAGATCGAACATGGAAGACGCAAAGCTTCGAGGCTAGCTTATGATGAAAACAGTTTTTATTAAAGTCATATTTGTCAATACGCTTAGAAAAATATTACCTTTATTTTTATTTTATGACTTTAGAAACGATCAACAAAACAAAAACGTTCGACTCATGGAGACAGTAATTATGATAAACTAAGTGTAACTTACGTTGCAAAAGAGAGTAATTTTTAAAATAAAAAACGAAATGGAGATCACCGATGAGTTGTGCTTTTCTTTCTATAAATTAAACTGAATCGAGATCTACGTCTTCGGCGTCTTCTTCGATACCTTCTTCCTCCAAGTTGTCTTCTGCTGCACTCGCATCGTCTTCTAAATCGCATTCAAGAATTTCAGAAATGCCAGATTCTGTTGCCTCTGATACAGAAGGCAAGTCTCCCGAATCTTCAGCTGAAGACTAAAACCAAAATAAAAAATAAATTTCCTAATAATTTTCAAGATATCGAACGG
This sequence comes from Neuroterus valhalla, assembly GCA_011762715.2. Taxonomy (NCBI): domain Eukaryota; kingdom Metazoa; phylum Arthropoda; class Insecta; order Hymenoptera; family Cynipidae; genus Neuroterus; species Neuroterus valhalla. Next base: position 11,705 of record WSXT02129154.1, read on the forward strand.
TAAAAAAAATTTGTTGATGGCATAATTACGAATCAACTTCGATACTGTCGCTCTATAAAATGTAGGCAATAGCAACAATTTTCACATTATTTGAGAAAAGCTGGAAGAGCGAGTTTGAAAAGTGGCCATTCTGCTTGTGAATAAAGTGACATTTATTCTCCAAATTCATATATTTTGGGGGAACAAAATCAATTCATTTTATATAGGAACCAACTATAGGGATAAATCAGATGGGAGATAGAATTTGTGGGTAAATACCTACAGAATATGGGGGAAATATACAGAAAATATCAGAGGAAATAGGTTGGTCTTGGGAGGATATTTTAAAGTTAACAGTTTTTCAAATAAAATTTAGATGGATAGGGTGACTAAAATCGCTAATTCAACCTTAGAGGTCTGGAGTTTTCCCATCTAATCTATTGGATCTCTCAGGGCATACAGAAATATTAGTTGCGATTGGATCATACCTCGTTCACTTGAAATAATTATATCGAGAACAAGAAATAAGGAATCAAGAAAATAATGCAATCGAAAATTAAGTTTTTAAAAAGAACGAAGTGATATTGAAAATTGTTAAGGCGGTTCTTTAGTAGCAAATTTTCCAAAGAACAGTTTTGCTCCCTAAACTTTTTCTTTCGCCTCGTTTCATTTTAAAACTCATGAATATTTCTTGCTCCAACATATCAAGTCTACTTCTTCCGTACCGGGAATGGAAAAATGGAATAATGATTATTATTACCTGCGATATGATCTTATGTCCATCAATATCTTTTCTCAAGAGGGTACCGGTGCTAAAGCAATCTAAACAGTTATTCAAAGCCATCATGGCTTTCACTCGGCAAACGAAATCTTCAACCAAGGCCTTTATGGACGGAAAATGTACTGCCAGGACGGTGTCTGTTTTACTCATTCCCTGGCAGTAAATAGTGTGTAAATACCTCGTGGAAGCTGAAAAAAATTAATAATATAAATACGTTTCTATATATTAGCTACAGCCAAATTCTAATCTACCTCTAATCTGACTTTTATGGCTTAAAGATGAATTTTAAACTCATCTGTGAACGAAAGTAATAAAACTTGATCAATAGTTGTCCGACCGAGTTTAGAAAAGTTCAATTTGTAACATTCTTAAGAGCCTGAGGAATTATGAAATTTAGAATGCATAAATTAAGTCATTCGCTTGCAATTCGAGAATGGACAAAATTGCAAACATTTAAAATTATAATGTTTCAAATCGAAAGCCTTAAAAGTTAAACACATTGTGGACTCTTAATTGAAGTTTTGTAGATTATTCGCAATTTTTATATAATTTTACATTTTTTTTATTATAATTAGACGACATGGACAAATTGGAAACATTTGAAATATGCCTGAATCAAGGAAATATAATCCTCTAGATACGTTACATTCACTCTCTCGATCGATCCGGCAATCAATTGAACTCATGTTTTATCTTTTAAATGGTGAATCCAATTTTACAGAATGTTAATTCGCTCGCCTTAGAAATTCTGATTTTGTTGATTATTTAGTTATGTACTACAACCCTCCAACTCTAAAACTATAATTGAAAACAATAAATTAATTTAATTTTTGATTCTGAACTCAATTCTGTGAAAATAAGTGGATTGATCAGTGAGATCTTAAGCTTTCTTTGTGAAATATAAAGCCATAAAGAAAAAGGTATTCAAAGAGCGTTCATCATTTACGTAAGAGAAAAAAAGAGTAAATGTTATATTGCGATCTTCATCAAATTCATGTAGATTATATTTTCATCTCTCGCATATTCATTCTTCTGTTTCTCACACACTCTTAAGTAATTAATGAACGCTTCCTCATACGTTGACGAATGAGATTCACTCATTATTGGAGAAGGTAGGTACGCCTAATGAAATCATGTAATTGGAAAATCCTTTTATACTAACACAAGCGTATAATATTCCAGGGACATGATATTGTCAATTTTCTTATTTTTACACAAATAGTACCTACTAACCTTGAAAGAGTTTTATCGTCTCCGTGACAGAGGCCATTTGCGTCTTAAGAGAATGCTCCAAATACAGTAATCCTTGACTCAAGAAGGTTCGCATCAATGTCACTAAGTACCGGATCGAAACCACCAAGACAGTTCTTGTCTTCAAAGTTTTACTTATCCTTATTATTTCTTTGATTTTCAATCCTACATCTCTCCAAAGTTCGATCTTTTCTAAATCCCTGCAAAGGTTGATAAATTATCTCCAATTAATTTGATTACTTTCCAATTAAATCATTTCTGCAGTGGGAGAATGTTCAGAAACTACTTACGACTTAGTTTTGCCCAATTCAATCTTAAGACCCTGGACCAGTCCGTCCAGAACCTTTTTGAAGAGAAGAGGGAAGTTGTTCTTGTTTATGGAAGGTAGATTTCTCAAACAGTCTGTCGGTTTATCAAGCAATTCGACGTCATCGGCTAACCACTCCATGAGTTCACTTATTTTCTCCAAAGGAGAAGGCTCATTATCCATCCAGGCTTTCAACAATCCAGCAATCGCGTTTCGATATGCAGGACCCCTTTGTTTGTCCAACCAATCGCTTGATTTTAAGAATTCATAAGCCATCGTTGCTGAAAAAGCGAATTGAATGCAATTTTAACACCCTTAATAATGCACCCAGAGTCTTTTTCGATAAAATCAGTATTATTTTTACCATGCTTTCCTTGATTATCAGCTTTGAACGCCCTGGAGTGCTTCATAAGTGTTTCGCAAACACTGACGATATTATGAGCGAGAATAATCGAGCGGTTTGCTGCAACATCACTCAAAAACGCGAAATATTTGTAGGATTCCGAAGACAGTTCTTGAACTGAATTGAGGGCTGCGTTAGATGCACTAACTTGTGACGCAAGTGTGCGGAGTCCGTCTAAAATAAATTTTGTTGAATAAACTCAAATTATCAGCTTACAGTTTTCCTTTCACTTTGACTTCTATTTAAATTTTTGCTTGTTTTCAAGTACAAACCTTTTAGCAGTTTATTGTACTTAGCACTATGAAATAATTCCTTCCAACTGAAAATCTTATTAATTATTCTCAAAAGAAGGATAACTGCTTCTCTCTTTTGACAGTCGTCGATTTCACTTTCTCTGAGTTCTTCGACGATATCTTGCAGTTTATTGCAAACTTGCGGCAACAGTTGTATAAGATCGTATACAAGAGTTTCTGTAATATCATTTTCGAGCATTCCCAGGAGTTCTTTGACCAAGAAACAAACCTGAGCGATGGATACTGCCTGAGATGAGGTTTGAGTCAAAGTCATATCCATTTTAACGTCCAAGAGATGCGCTATCTGAAAAATATTTTTTATTATATTCACATCCCTCTGTCTTGAAAAACTTCTGAATTCGACATACGACATGTATACGATCAAAGATTGAGTATTGAGGGTGGTCACTGAAATATAAGAAAAAAAATTACAGGTCATTAAAATAAAAAATTGTTGAACTCAAGCTTCTGTGTTCAACTTCTGCAAAGTCACATTCATAAGGAATTCAAAACTTCGAACACCCTAGGAACAGGAGATTTTCTTTGAACATCTTTAATGGTGATTAAAGTAATTTATGTTACAAATGGATTACCTTTGTATCTAATCGACGGAAGTAGGTAGGATTTTTGGAAGTCAGAAGCGATCCCAGATCAAAACTCTCCCACTCAGGAATCATAACCGATTGCTGCGTTTTATCCGCAGCTCCCTTTTTCCCCTTTTTAGACAACTTTCTGTCCACTTTAACAAAAGGCTTTGGGGGAAAATGGTGAAAATAAGCCTGCGGTGGTTGATATCGAGTTTCACACATGGAAAGTGCCATTTGGAATTCTCCCTGCAACCACATCAAGTTATCGAGCCTTTTTAATACTTGCCTCTGCATCAAGGAGTCTGATTGCTTTACAAAGCCGCTAATCACTTCTCTGAACCTGCATAAGAATAAAGACGCAAAAAATGATAATAATTAGTTGCTTTTCGTGATTTATATATTTTACAGGACTCACCAGTTGATGCAGTAAATCATGTAATCAAGATTCTGCGGTTCGGGACTAGTGAAATCTTTTGGGACAAGAAGCGAAGAACCCAAAACAGCGTTTATATCTTCGAGACTGTCATCTTCGCTCGTCCTCAAAGTACACATTCTTAATAAACGGAACAATATAGGTACAATTCCACCAAATTTTTCTTCACCTTCTTTGACGAAACTGATTACTGTCTTAGAAGCTTCGTCGTGTGCGTTATTTAGTCCGAATTTAGCCTCCAGATCGTCACTATAATCATTTTATATCTGAATTTACAAAATGTGGAAGAAGTTATCAACTTTTACTGGAGATTTTTATAATTTTCAGCCTGAATTCAACCCGTCAAGGCAACACGATATTTATGCGGCAATTTTGTCCCACTGAAAGTTGGTTTCAAGAGGTATTTTCCGAAAATTAAAGCTTTTTTACCTGAATGCTGTTACATCCTTGAGGTATTCTTGCGCAAGGATATCTTCAAAATTTTCCTTCAATGTTTGCAGGAAATTTTTATCCAAATTCCGTGTATCAGCAACCACTTGGCTCAAACGATCATAAAACAAAGCTCGTGATCTAGGACAGCTTACAACTGCATCGGTTACTTTCTCTGTCGATTGACATACTTAAAATGAGCTTTATCAGAACTAAGAAAAAAAATACAAATATAATGGAAGTCAAAACGCACCGAAAATTTCTTTTGCTTTTTGGCAGGTTTCTGGATTGCTTGCCAAGTGTTTTATTGCCATAACTGCGCTCAAAACACCTTTGCATTTAATCCTATAAAAAATTTTATTATTCAGGATTTTATCAAGAGGATTTTTTTCAAAATAATAAATTAACAATTTTACTTTTAGGGAAAATCAAGTTCAACCGATTAAAATAGAAGCATTGATGATGGTTCAACTTTTGAACAATGAAAATTTTCAAACAGTCAGGTTTTAAGAATTGCAATACTCAAATTAAAAATCAAACAGCATAAAGCGCTTTTTTATTGGAATGTTATAATTTTCGAAATTTTGAATCTGAATCTACTTGACTTTGAACATAATGAATTATCATCTCTCAAATATTAGGGCTTCAATATTCAAATTTCACAATTTGAAACGATTCGAATTTAAACCAAAAAATGTTCTGAATGTTTCCCAATAATTTTGAAAGATGCAATTAAAAATTATTCTATTTCACACGCTATAAGTTTCGCATTTTCATACAGATCTGAAGTATTTGGGAAGTTCCCAAGTAATAATAAAATTGACCAAAGTATGTATTGACAAACTCTTATTTCTGATTCTGCAACATTAAATTTATTAATTTTCATAATCTCACGCGCATATGATATCGTATGAGCCATTTCAGTTTCCTAAGGTTTTTATCAACAATCTAATTTTTTCTAAAAGAAAAGTGCCAAAATATACGTTCTCATATCCCTGATGCATTTTGATAGTTCTAATGAACATTTTTTATTATAGTTTTCAATTTTAAACTGTTCAACTCTAATCAATTTAATTTTCAGTTATTGCATTTGCAAGAATAAAATATACAAAAATTTCAACTATTAATACGTTCAATTAATCCAGTTATTTTGAAAATTATACAATGAAAAGGTCTTGACTATTACGGTCATGATTTCTATGAATAATACAATTTTTTATTTTAATTTGAAGTTAGCACTCGCAATTGTACATTTTCAAATTATGAACGTCCCGAATTAGGTGTTTAGGAATTTCCAAATCCTGAGTTGAACAATTTTGGACGCTTCAATTGAAAATTATTGTTCCACTAGGTAAACTTAATTTTTCGAATCAGATTCTAATGCTCCAAATTTTGAATTGTTTATTTTTGAAGGCTTGAATCTCGAAATTTCAATTACCAAGAAAAATCTATATAAACTGAGATCTAATGAGAAATGTATGAAAATCTTTTTACGAGACTTGAGCCCTGACCTTCATTGAAATGTCACTTTTGAAATAAATGCCAAATATCATTATATGTTCAATTTGAGGAAATTAAGCGGTAAGTGATTTTCCGATTCAAGAAAAAGAATTTTCCACGAAGTTACGATTACCTGAATTTGAACATTTTTCAAATTTAATTAAAATTTGACCTAATTCAGATAATCCACAATTCTCAATAAAAAAATTGATTTCCCCCTAAAACATGTAAGTATAGTAATTTTTCTGTTAAATTAATGTCCAATAATTAATATTAGTTTCGGCGACTCTAAAGAAAATAAGATTCAATGAAGAAAAAACATGTCCATCGCCATAAAAATGGTTTAGCTTGAATGAAGCTCACAGGATATCTTTCGTGTAAAAAGGATATCATTCAAACACAAAATTTGCAAAAAATATAAGTGTCATTTTTCTGTTATTCTCAAAATTTTTTCAATATTCCGACAGATTATGAAAGAAGATTTTAAGTTAAAGTAAATAAATATCTGAATTAGGTCACAAAAAATAAGTTCATAGAAAAAAAATATGTGTCTTATTAAATATTTGCCAAAATTCAAATACTTGAAACTTTGCAGAATTTTTGTTTCTCTCAAATGGGAATACCTGTCGCCTGATTTTCAATAAAAAAGAAGAAACATCACGTCTATGAGAGATTCCGATTCTCTAAGTACAGAACCTGTCTGATTTGAAATTGAAAAACTTCATGTTGGATATTACTGCCATTCTCAAAATTAAGAAATATTTTGCAAATGATTTTGAACTCACAGAGAGTTTATATGAGAGAGTTGTTTGTCCATGAGCATGAAGAGATCTTGCTGCAGTGATTCAGAAGTTAAACTGGGCTCGCTGCACAATCCGTGAAGAACGTCGCTCATAATAGCGACACTTTCCAAATCCAAATTCTCCACCTTCTCTAATAATCCTTTTAGATGATTGCAATGAGTTTGTAAATGCTTTCGATTTGTTTTGTCAGCAATCATCTTGCTCAGTATCATAAAGCAATTTTTAGCTGTTGTATTATTAAACCCAACTTGATTCATTATTGTTCTTAACACTTCACGTTGCATGATTTCTCTTTCTTGGCTTACAAATATTGAGATAAACCACTCTATTCCAAAATCTGCGTACAGTCTATCATCTGACCTCAAAAGGTTGCTAGCCAAAGTCAAAGCCATCGGCTGCAAATATCTCGCGACCTAATTCGAAAAATTAGTTCTTTAAAAAATGTTTCTTTAGAATACACATTTCAACATTAAAGACAGATACATTTTAAACTCAGTATTTACCGTAAGAAAGTCTTTGTAAAAAGTGTGAAGCATTCTTGTTCTGTAATACCCAGAGCGTACATGCTGTTTAAAAATTGTTTCAGCGCCTTTCTTCGCCGTGGTACCAGTAGAAATGAGTAAAAGTATAAGAATTATATCGAGAGGCTTGCCCAGGTCGTTATCTGAAGCATTATCGGCATCTGCATTTTTAACAACAGTCATGGCTGCTTGACAGACTTTTTTCGATATTTTCATGATGGGCCACAGTTTCTCGACGATCAGCATTTGATATTTGAAACAATTTTCAACTTGCGATTCCGATAGTGGTTCCAAATGAACCATGCGCAAAGTCTGCAATATTTTTACAGCTATGCGGTCTTCGTCGCAGTTGCTCAAAATGAACCTAAATTCAATTTTCTTATTACATTCTATTTATAAAAATAATATGGTGTTTATCTATGTTTGTTACTCAATCGAACAATAATAATTTTTGTATATTCCGATTGCGGCGCGTCCATCAATTATGTAAGGGCCATTTCAGAAATTTCGGTACCCTCACATGGCTATAGAAATAGAGATATTTCCGCAACATCCCGACTATCCCTTGCAATTTCACATTTCTCAAGAACATTCTCAAACGCTCCACCCTATTCCAGAACATTACGAAATATTTGAAAATATTTAAGGAATGTAAGGAATATTCTCCTTCTTGAAAAGAACAGTAGAAATAGATGATTTTTCAAGAAAGTTCACGAAAGCGCTAAATAATTATAACAATTGTCCAAAAAAACGAGGAACACAATGTTTAGCTCATGGTTGATGAAAATGACATTAATTTTTCCATGTACCCATTGTTTAAAATTGAAATGCATGCATTCATCTATTGAAACAAATGAGTGTTTTCATTATTTTTCGATTTTCTTCAAATCTTCAATATTTCAGAATGATGAAGTCTGAAGTTTAGATCACGGGATTTAAACCGGAACCCCATCGACAACAAAAATATAAAGTCATAACCGCTAAAACGTGATATAAAAACTGGTATCATTAATTGATTAAAAATGACTGGGACTTGGAGTGGTCAACTTGTTGGCAATCACCCTAATACACATTTCTTTTTAGAGAACTGTCATTGCAATGCGGTCGCACCTCCTACGAGTATTATTATTCTTTTTTTTTCTTACCCAAGCATAGCAGGAACAGTTTGAGGATCATGTGTAACAAGCATATTGGTTACTCTTGTCCTAAGTTCTTCAAAATACTCCTTTCCGATTGACAAAGTTGAAATACTTTCCAGGATCACCGCTGTCAATTCAGGCTTTTCTTCCAGTAATTTAACAAGTATTTCAGCCGTGGAGTGATTCTGCGAATCTACCACTATATCTGGTAAAATCATAATCAGTTTCTTTTGGAACCAAATTGGAGTACATTCTACTAAACTTTCGAGACTCGTCATCATCGACTCAGGATCAACAACCGTTTCCAGAAATCTCAATTGTTCCAAAAGCTTAAATGTCCAGGCAACAGTTTCAGGTTCAAACCTTAAAAATAATAAAAGTGAGTTTGTCAGAAGTTTGTGTATTTCCCGACACATTATTTCAATATCAACGGAAAAAAATAGAAAATTGAGGTTCTGAGGCGTGGCTAGTCGTACAGATTTTTAAGACAAATAGCGAATATCTTGCCAACTTGATTGGTGGAAATCCCAAGGGGAGGAGGAAAGTGTTCGTTTCGCTTAGGCTATTCGTCGAAAAATCTGGTCGACCAAACACTTTATTTTAAGAGAAACACTTACGCTTCAAGAATTATTTCGTTAAGCTTTTGTAAAAGAGTTTCAATGAGCGGTTTCTGAATTTCAGAAACACGCAATAGAAGTTTGATCAGGGAAGTGTCAAACCAACTTGGAAAAGGCGTTTCGTTGTTAACGACTCTTAAATTAGTTACCGCCTTTTTTAAATACACCTCATTCTCGATAAAATTTTTCCATTCATCCACGATATTATCTACTTTATTCTCGCTGTCCTCGGATTGTAATATTTTTTTCATTCGGTCCCTTATCACGTTTGGATCAGCGTCTATAATTCAGAATAAATAACAGTTCCTTTCATCACTATTACAGGCATTAGAATGTTAAATACTTACAAAAGGGGGAAAATAGGGTGATTTTAAAACTAAAAAAGGAGAGAAACTAGAGAATAAAGTATATGGAATTTTCGACTCGGTCCACCAAGTTTTGAAATCTTCATGGAGTATTTTTTAAACTTTTGAATTTGTCGAATAGAATAATTGTTTCATTCATATTAATGAAAAAACATTACTAGAAAATGTCACCAGTGCATTTTTTCAATCTTCAGTAGTAACCCCCATCTAACTGATTTTAGTTAATCTTAATCAAATAGAACCTCCGAAAATGGAAAGAAAAAAAATTAAATACTTTCAGACTAAAAGTTCTGAAATGGGATAATACGAATTAAAAGGTATTTGAAAATAAAGATATTCATAACAACGAGCGTCTGGACTGAAAAATATTTCGGCGTGGAATATATTTCCTTCAAAAAAGTACAACTTCAAATTGGAAGCGAATAAAATGAACAAATTTTGAATTAAGGGCGTTGGAATCAGGCTCTAACATTAAAATTGCATTTGCCTTATGTTACTCCATAAATACTACAATCACATATTTGTTAGATAACTAGGGTCTACTCCTGTTTTGAATTGAGTCTCTATCAGGAGTGAAACATAGGCTAATTACACTATTTTTTGTGTTAAACGCTTTTTTTATTCTAACCCGAGCATTCGAAAAAAGCGTTGGAAAAATTTATTGAAAATAGACATTTTTTACTCCGCATACAGACTTCATTCAAACAGAAAAAGGCCCTAATCATCTAACGGAGATTTAATTCTATTATTTATGAAGTAAGATGAGGCAATTGAATATTTTAGGTAAAAGGGTCTGGTTCCCACGCACTTGAGATACGTGATTGACAGTTATTTCGATTATTTATACACTTACTTATTTCATGGGGATATTCACCCTCCATTAGCGTCACTCCTACAGCATTAAGGAAAGAAACGAAACTATTCTCTGATTGAACAGGCCGTGGTGTTGGAAATTCAAACTCCCGTCCGTCTCTTTTCCTGTTTTCCTTCCTAGAAATTTGAGATATATGAAGTTAATTCGTCAACAAAAACAGATTTTTCAAACTTTCGAAGTTTGCTAACTGAATAATTCCCCTGAATTTCAAGTAAATAATTCTATAATAATAATAATTATTGTATAATTATGATAGTTATATAATATATAATTAATCATTATAGAATAATTGCGGATGCCCTGGTAATACACCATAATTAATTTGATAAAATAAAGCTTTTAAGTTGCTCTATAGTTTCTTTTCATAATTATTGTATCTCATTGATTTAACGAATTTTTATCAAATAATATTGATTATTGATAAAAATGTTTTCAATTTAAATTGATATAAAAACCTTGGAGTAGCGAGAAAGCCGCCCTTAATTGGGCTTTCGATACCGGCTCCAACTTGGCTGCTGAGTATCCTTCTCGAAACATTTGATCTTGCATTAGCGTTAACATCGGAACTTTTATTCTCGTCGCCAGGACTTTTCAACGAAAGTCTGCCTCGTTTTTTAGCTGAAGAAGAACCACTGCTGAACAGTGACACGTCAGACTCATTTCCACCATCCTTTGACGGTGTTTTTAGTGACAGCAACCTTTTTCTTGGACTTACTTGGGATTCTGCTATTATTGACGGTCTTTCCGGTAATTCAAGAGGTAAATTTTCATCAATAACAAGTCGATCATCGTCTTCGGTGGAACTGGCAAGCGAAACGGTCGATTTTTTTTTACTTGCTTCTTCGGTTGGTGTTCTTTGGATCTGAATACTTTGGGAAAGTATAAAAATATAACATTTTAAATGATTTGCATATATTTAGACGAAAAAAAAATTTTAAATACAAAATAAAATAAAATATAGGTGTTGAAAAATGGAAATATTTGATCAAAGATTTTAACTTAAATTTCCTAACTATTTACAACGTTTTGGTATTAAAATGACTAAGTTGCACGAATGAATAAACTTGGAAATTATTGTCAACTTGGAAGATTGTGATTCCAAAGTCTCTAAACACAATACCTATTAGAAAAACAATTTATTTTAGGAATTTGAGGAACTGCTCTAACCTCGTAATAGAACCGAATTTCATGTGGTATATATTTTTTATAATCCGGTCTGAAAAATTCTGATCTAACGGATGATTAAATCCAACATTTAAGAATTGGTGACAATCTATTTCAAAATTCAGTGGTATGCCTAAAAGGCATACATAGGTTCAAATAGTACTGATAAAAACTACAGATGAATGTTTCCCTTTGAGATCAACTATTTGTATTTAAATATATTTTTGCTCAATATTTTGTCAAAATTACTTTGATGAAGAGCTTAAAAACCAAATTTTTAATAATTCGCAACCAAAAATAAATGGGTCCTCAAAATTTAGTTCTGTAGTACAAGAAAATTCTGATTAATTTCCAGATTTATGAGAAATCGTCGGAAATTTGAATTAAAAAACTGCACAAATAATAACTACAGATGCGTAATTTTTGAAAAAACTAGATTTTTGCAATATTTCTATAATAATTGGAACCAGTAGATAATTTTTTGACTAGAATGTTCAATGTTATATATCCTTTATTCATATGTACTGAAATTAAAAGCAAAACTTTGACGTTTTTTTGATGTTACAATGAAACAGAAATATTGATTTGCTCATTGGGTTACCTATTTTTTTCACGCCACTCATTGGGATTTACATATTGCTCTTCCTCGAATTGAATTACTGATTTCAAAATCAAATTTCTCTCATTTCCTCCACATTTTCAAACTAAAATGAGAGAAATTATAGTTTTTGCAGCAGTTAAAAGCCTGGTCACTTCTTTAGGCGTTAACTTGAGCGAAGAGGAATCACAAGTTTTACTTATCTATCACATTTGAAGACAACTCTTGAATGAATGTCCAGATTTCAAATAAGAAAATTTAAATAAAGAAAGTTCCATAAATAAATTCCAAAATAAAGGAAATACAATGATAATATCTCACTTTTGTCCCTTTTGTCCAAAGTTACTCTGTGCCTCTTTACGCTTCGAAGCCAGTCTCCTCAATTTACTTGTATTTGATTCCCGACTTTTTACAGAAGCTTGTGAACCACCCCAATCAGACATTCTACTTGAAGATCTGCTCGTTTCTCCATCTTCCTGCCCCTTACTTTTTTGTTCCGGGTCGGCTTTGCTCTTTTTTGAGGTTAGGTTTTTTCGCACTAACCCAAGTTCTTCATTATCGCTCTCACCTTCTGGGGACGGAGACTTTTTCCTTTTATTTGAAGCACTGGAAGTAATTACTGGGCGAAAATTACCAAAAGAATCACTTTTAGAAGAAATTTGACTTCCACTGGCGATACCGGTGGAAAGTAATCTCAATCCGCCCGCTCCAGTTTTTGATTTGATTTTTCTTCTATCCATTCTGCGCTGTTTTCATTTTATAATAATCAAAATATTTAAAATTAAAAACATAAAAGAATAAGACGAATTACTCCCTTTTTCAGATCTTGACTGCAGTGTTTATGATGGACAATTTGGGCAAAACGCGCAAGAAACAAACAGCAAACAGGATAATAAAATGAGACAAGTTTTGATTGAACTTTGTCAACAACGACAACAACAGGCCTACTCGACTACGTGTATTAGAAATGGCCAAAGAGTGGACTTAGGCGGGGTATAGAGGGGTCCGGATTAGTTCAGAAAGGGGTGGTAGGTGGCGCAGATTGTTTTGCTGATGAGGAACGTAGAGGGGCAGGAGGATTGCGTGGTTACCATGTCAACATATAAATGACATATAAACGAGGTTATGT
>WSXT02129155.1:0-10748 GCA_011762715.2 Neuroterus valhalla
TAGAGTGAGTGCGAGAAATACGCCTATGCAATGATAAGGAGTAAACCCATAGGTTTAAAACTTTTTTTTCACCCCCTGGGGTTGAAAAACTAGAAATTTCAATCCTAGGGTTGAAAATCCAAAAAAAGGAGTCAACCTATAGGTTCAAAACTTTTTCTCAGCACCTAGGGTTGAAAAACTAGAAATTCCAACCCTAGGGTTGGAAATCGACGTTTCGCCTCGCTCTACAGGCAGGTATGAATGGAGTTTCAATGGTGGTGTTGTGAAAAAGTACTTTTCACTCCCTAGAAAGTGAAAAGTGACGTGAGAGATAAATAATGAAAATTATACATCCATAAGCCTTCATTTTACGATAATCATCTGACTCGCCGTTTAAACTTTGAGAATATTTGTTTGCAGATAATAGAATTTTACAGTAATTTATGGAAATTTATTAATTGAAATTAATAATAATAATTAAATTAATAATAATTAATTTATTAATTGAATTTTGGGTTCTTAGGTTATTAGAAATTTCTTGTGAAATTACTACAAGTTACCGAAAATTTTCATAAATTTCCGGATTTATGGGAATTTTTCAAATCGAATTACGGGTGATTAATGTCAAGTCACCATATTTTTCGGTAAAATTACCATTAATGAACGAAAATTTCCATAAATTTCCGGAAATATATGGAAATTTTCATGGAATTTTGGGTTACTTATCTTAGTTTACCATAAAGTACCTGTAAAATTACTATGAATTACCGAAAATTTGAACGATTTCCGGAAATGTATGGAAATTTTTAAATTGAATTTCGGATTATTCATGGTAAGTCACCATATTTTCTTGTAAAATTACTATGAATGACCCGAAATTTCCATAAATTTCCGGAAAATTAAAGAAATTTTCAAATCGAATTTTGGCTTACTTAATTCAAGTTACCATAAACTGCTTGTGAAATTATTATGAATTACCGAAAATTTGAAAAATTTCCGGAAATATATGGAAATTTTCAAATTGCAAGTCAGTAGGTGATTTATGGTAAGTCACCATATTTTTCTGTGAAATTATCATGAATGACCAAAAATTTTCATAAAATTCCGGCAATTCATAGAAATTTCCAATTTGAGTTCTGGCTAATTCATCTCAAGTTACCATAAATTGCCTATGAGAATACTATGAATTACGGAAAATTTTCATGAACTGGAAATTTTTAAAATTTTATTTTGGGTGATTTATGGTAAATCACCATATTTTCCCGTGAAATTACCATAAATGACCGAAAATTTCCATTAATTTCCGGAAATTTATAGACATTTCAAATTCGAATTCTGAACTTCTGAACTTGTTTGCGAGCATGCTACCTTTTTTTGAAAACCAATATTGGCTCAAATCATGATTGTATTTTGAGGAATGTCTGAAATCATCCATTTGCTCTAAAAAATATTGTATGCGCCAACGGGAAGAGGGACTTCTTCAACTTGGGTACGTTTTCAGTACTCGTCCAGTGATCCCAACTTGGGCATGTAAGTATTGCGCTTGCCTAGCGCAGCGGTCCCCTCATTGGCCACCGTTGGCCGCCGTTTGGCGCGTGATTCAAAGTAGGCAAAATTAACTATCATTAAAAATGAAATAGATAATTATTATGATTCGCACATGAATATCAGAAATGACGTAAATTTTAATGAAGGTTGAAAATAGAATAATAATAAAGCGTATATTTTGTAAATAATAGATATTTTTTTCGGAATATAAAGGTAAATATTCCTATTATTCACAATATGTACTTTTTATTATTTTATCTCTAACTCTAATTACAAATTAGGTCATTCCTGACAATAATATGCGAATTTTAATAATGATCTATTTTATCTACAATAAAAGTTAATTTTGCCCGTTTTGAATCACGCGCCAAACGGCGGCCAACTGTGGCCATTGTGGATTGCAACTTGGGCATGTAAGTATACTTACATGCCCAAGTTGGGATCACTGTACTCGTCTCCGGCGGTTCACGCAATTCGCTCGAAAACGACTTGTACTGAAAACATACACTCGTCGGAAAATTCCCTCTTCCCCCTCTAGGTGCATAATATACTATTATAATGTCCCATAGAATCGTAAATTCATTGAACAAATAATAATCTTCATTTAAAATGAATAGAAGAGTAAAAGAATATAACTTTATAATTATCAAACATACGTCATTTGATTCAATTATTTCGTATATAAATAATTACGAACATCAGTTTCGAATAACATTTTTCAAACTAACTTTCATCAAGTTTTGAGTTGTCTCTAGAAAGGGATACATTTTTTTACTATGAATAAGTCATTTTCAAAGTTCTTAATATTAACTTAAAATTTACACAATATTCAGCATTTTAGCTGCAGATTTTGTCAGGAGAAGACTTATATAAATGTACATACATAGATTTTTAGAGAAGAAAAGACTTTGAGATTACATGTATGATGCAGAAAAGCTCAAGAGAAGTGATTGTGCAAACGTTAAATACTGGAAGAAATCTTCTTTCTCAATTTGTATCAGTAAAAAATGAGTCACAAAAGGAGATCAGAAAAAATTCTCTCAGATTCATAATGCGATGTATCCGATTCAAATAGCTATAAATGGGTCACTAAATGAAATCAGTGAGATCTCACTATATAATTCTAACCCAGAGGATTCCAATTCGGAAGCAAAGTACTTAATTTTTCTAGAAAATCAACCTTTTTTGAATAAATCGTGATTTGTTTCCTCGCTTAGTTTGAAAAAAATTTTGAAGTAATTTTTAAAATATTCAAATTTTGTATGAATTCGCATATCGACGTCCGCTAACAATAAGGTTCTATCTCAGCGCTCAAAGCAAGAAGGTTCTATCTTTGTCAAAATTCAAAAAGGTACCATTTCGTGGGCCACTTCGAAAAGGTTCAATCTCAGCGTTCCATGCAACAAGGTTCTATCTCAGCCGTCGGAACGCTGAGATATAACCTTTTTGCATTGGCCACCGAGATAGTACCTTTTTGAATTTTGATAAAGATAGAACCTTGTTGCTTTGATCGCTGAGATAGAACCTTATTGTTAGCGGCCGTCTATATGAAGAATCAGACCTAATTCTTCAAGAAGAGATTTGCATGGATTTTGAATTCTGGCAGAATAATTGAATCAGAAAACGTTATGATAGCTTTTGAAAATCCAAGCAAATCTGAATTTCCTCGTTTCTGCTGATTATGGATGTTCTCGCTCTCTGTTTCATGTTTTAACGGGAGCTGAATAAACAAGAAAAGCGAGTGAGAAATTAGCTATCACTTCCAACGCGAATTTCATTGGATGTTCAATAGAGCGATGTTCATAATAATAAGCGAGAAAAAAAGACGTATAAATAGAAGTGATGGCTTGCTCCTATTTAAAAACTGACGAGGTGGGTTGAAAGAATAAAGAATTTTACAGGCACTTAATAATATTATAATGTTTGATTTGATAAATATAAAGCATTAAATGGTTTAAATGAGGAAGATCTGTAAAAGTATTTTTATAACACATGCATGATTTCAGGCCTTTTCGATGACTATGAAGTTGAGCTAAAGCTCTACTTTTCACTCTCTACACAGTACTTTATCTCCCCAGGGAGTGAAAAGAGGCGTCAGAGATAAGTAAGCAAAATTATACATCTGTAAACTTCCATTTTACAATAATCATCCCACTCACCGTAAAAACTTTGAGGAAATTTTGGTTGCAAATAATAGAATTTACCGGTAATTTTTTGAATGTTATCATACATAACTTGGAAAATAACCGTAAACAACCCAAAACTTCCGGAAATTTATAGAAATTTTTGAATTCGATTTTGTGTTACTGATCGTAAGTCACCATAAATTACCTGTGAAATTACTATGAATGACCGAAAATTTTAATAAATTTCCGGAAATTTATAGAAATTTCCAAAATTAAATTTTGGGTGATTCATGGTAAGTCACCATATTTTCCTGTAAAATTATCATAATTGACCAAAAATTTACATAAATTTCCGGAAATTTTAAAAATTAAATTTTGGGTGATTTACGGTAAGTCACCGTATTTTCCTGTAAAGTTATCATGAATGACCGGAAATTTCCAGAAATTTTTAAAATCGAATTTTGAGTGATCTACGGTAAGTCACTGTATTTTCCTGTGAAATTACCATGAATGATCGAAAATTTGTGGAAATTTTTTTGTTGAATTTTCGGTGATTCATTGTAAGTCACCGTATTTCCCTGTAAAATTACCATAAATGAATGAACGAAAATTTTCATAAATTTCCAGAAATTTATAGAAATTTTTTAAATTTAATTTCGGGTGATTCATGGTAAGTCACCATATTTTCCTGTAAAATTACCATAATTGACCAAAAATTTCCATAAATTTCCGGAAATTTTCAAAATTGAATTCTGGGTGATTTACGGTAATTCGACGTATTTTCCTTTGAAATTACCATGAATGACCGAAAATTTCTGGAAATTTTTCTTTCAAATTTTTGGTGATTCATGGTAAGTCACCATATTTTCCTGTAAAATTATCATAAACGACCGGAAATTTCCATAAATTCCCAGAAATTTTCAAAATCGAATTTTGAGTGATCTACGGTAAGTCACCGTATTTTCCTGTGAAATTACCATGGATGACCGAAAATTTGTAGAAATGGTTTTTTTTTAAATTTTCGGTGATTTATGGTAAGTCATCATATTCCCCTGTAAAATTACCATAAATGACCGGATATTTCCATAAATTTCCGGAAATTTATGAAAATTTCCAAAATTGAATTTTGAGTGATTTACGGTAAGTCACCGTATTTTCATGTTAATTTACCATAAATGACTGGAATTTTTTTCCGAGTTTTGGGTGATTTATGGTAAGTCACCGTATTTCCTAGTAGAGTTACCATTAATGAACGAAAGTTTTCATAAATTTGCGGATATTGATTGAAAACTGAATTTTGGGTGATTTATGGTATGTTACCATATTTTCCTGTAAGATTACCATAAATGACCGAAAATTTCCCGAAATTTTTAAAATTTAATTTTAGGTGATTTATGGTGAGTCACCATATTTTCCTGTGGATTTACCATAAATGACCGAAAATTTCCATAAATTTCCGGATATTTATGAAAATTTTCAAAATTGAATTTTGGGTGATTTGTGGTAAGTCACCATGTTTTCCTGTAAAATCACCATAAATTACCGAAAATTTCTATAAATTTCCGGAAATTTATAGAAAATTTTTTATCGAATTTTGAACTCCTTTGCGATCATGCTATCTTTTTTCGGACACCAATATTGACTGAAATCATGTCTGTATTTTGAGAAATGTCTGCAATCATCTATTTGTTATAAAAAATATCGTATGCGCCAAGGCGGAGAGGGCCTTTCCCAATTGTGTACGTTTTCAGTACTCGTCGGAAAAATCCCTCCTCTCACCATAGGTGCATAATATACTATTGAGTATATAGGGCGATTCATTGTAAAATATAATTTCTACAATTAATCTATAAGGAAAAAATGATAACTTCCCTGTACTATAGAAATCTGCTTCCAATAATAACTGTAATAATATTCCAAAATGTGATCGGAACCTAATCCTTAATGAAAATTCTCGCATATGACAAAAATATAAGGGAATAAAACTTAGGCAATGCTTTTGTTATACTTAATCTAAGCAGACATTGATATTATTACATTGATTCGATGCTTTCGTATAGTACAGCTTCACGTGTAGCAAATCGTAATAAAAACTTACAAATTACGAGGCACCGCGTATTTGAAAAATTATATACAGTAAAGCATCGTTTATAGTGCCCGCGCCATAAGAACCCGATCAACATTCCTTCTTTTTAGAATAATTTTTTAAAATTATTTTATTTCTTACAAATTTGTTCTATATTAAATAATATCAACTATACCGGCGTTCTATTGTTCTGCTATATTTATGGCCTTGGCACCCGCAGAATGCGAATTATTTTGCAAAAACAAAGGCTCAGCGCGAATGATTTGGCGAATATATTCTTTTATCGCTTACTTGACTTTAATCTAAGCCTTGACTTTTTCAAATCGCTTATTATATTTAAGGACTCCATTGCTCTTCCTGCATACGTACTTGTGCGTATGGAAGTAAATATTCTCATTTAGTGTCGATTTTTATGCTAGTTAAGGAACGTAAAAAGGTTCAAATATGAAATTTCTATATAAAATAGTTCATATCCTCTTTTACCTTTAAAAGTTTAAAAATTTAATATGTTTGATTCCTGTTTCAAATAAAACAAATCCATATGGAAATTTATTGAAGTTGGAGTTGATTCCCTTCATTTAGATAAGGTTTTGTGCGACCTCGGAAGATCAATTTCAACACCTCATTTTTTCGCCGAGCAATGATAATTATTAATTATTTTGTTCTCTACTTTATCGTTTCACCTTAATATTATTTAATAGTTAATATTCTACAATTAACTATTGAGCAGCTTCTATATAACATGATAATGTTTCTGATTGTAGCCTCGCCTGCGAGTTTATACATATTTGATAACAATTATATTTTATACATCAGCCTAACACGCGATCAGCAGTGATTTACTTTTATCATGATTTTCCTTGATAGAAGTGGATGAACTTATCCAACTTTTCACACTGCTTTTCTTTATCCGCAACGCAAGTCAAACTTGCTTCCTGAATTATCTCAGAAGTATGCCAGATGGAGGTATATTTTTATAAGACAATTTATGAAATTGGAGAATGGGTATGAATATGAGTTGACCGAAAAGTAAGATTATTTCAATGTTTTTTTTTCCATAAGTGGTTTCAAGTTAGAAGTATTAATTGTAGCACGATTTAGGGTTTGAAGACTTCCATATTGGTGAATTAAAAGAAGTTTTGCAAATAGAATAATTTCGAGCATTCAAAATGGTTTGGTTTTTAATTTAAAATCTTAAAATTTGTAGAATTACATACGGAAGCCTTATACTACAGTCAATTTGGCCCAAAAAAAGGCCGTTTTTGGAAAAAACACCATAAAACTTTTTTTTCGCGGAAATCGATAGAAGAGCATTCAAAAAGCTCACCCTGAAATATGCGGGATAGTTCGGGGACGGTTTTTTGAGAAAACTCAAAAAGTTTTTGGATTTGATGTATCTCGGAAATGGTAGGTTTTTGGGAAAATTTGTAAGGACAAAAAATGTTGGGGGCAATGTTTTCTACAACTTTCTTTATTGGGTCGACATATTGCGAGGAAGAGTGCAATTAATAGATGGCGCTCAAGTATAAAAAAAGCGTTTTTTCTAGGTTATCAGCACATTTTCGTACAGCTCGTTTGATATAAAATTTTAAAACCTTCTTAAATCACGTTCAATACTGAAGTCAGCATAGTTTTGGAAAAAAATCTATGGTGACAGGTTTGTCACGCTATAACTCGTGAACGGTAAGTCGGACAAGAAAAGTTTTTCTATAAATTTTGTAGATTTTCTTGAGACAAACAATTTTTTTATTGACAACTTTGCGATGAAAATTTTTTTTCTGTGCCAGAAAGCGAGAAAACGCTTTTTTGGTATCTACCATTTCCGAAATATATCGAATCAAAAAACTTTTTGAGTTTCCTAAAAAAACCACCCCTGAACGATCCCGCATTTTTCAGGTTAAGCTTTTTGAATGCTCTTCTAGCGATTTCCGAAAAAAATGTTTTATGGTATTTTTTTAAACAAAATTTGACAGATTGACTGTACTATTACAATACTTTACTTATTCTTATTCAAAAATAGTTGCAATCTAATAATAATTTCTGCATAAGAATATCCTAAATTGGCTAATATTGAACTGAAGCAATATGAAAATTAACAAATGTGAGTTTAAACGTTGAAAATTGAATACAA
This sequence comes from Neuroterus valhalla, assembly GCA_011762715.2. NCBI lineage: Eukaryota > Metazoa > Arthropoda > Insecta > Hymenoptera > Cynipidae > Neuroterus > Neuroterus valhalla. The sequence goes on from WSXT02129155.1 coordinate 7,871, forward strand.
TTTTCAACTGGAATGCTCCTAACTGAATATTTCATATTGAAGAAGGGGAAAATTCAATAATTTCTGTTTGATAGTGTATAAAATTGAATATTTTCGAAATTACTCTTTCAAATTTATGAAACTGTATTTCAAGTTGGAAGGAGCAATTGCAAATAACAAGGATATAAAATACACCAATTTCAGGATTGGAAACTTTAACCTTCTTTTTAAATTCGAATTTTGTAAGAAATTGCAAGATCATTGAAAGTAGTTATAATAAATGAAGAATTTTCAGTGCCTGTCCTCAATCTGTCGAATCATGGTTGTCGTGAATGTGAAATGGTTCAATTTTGAATGTTTTGGTTTAAAAAAATATACGGTTTGAAAATGCTGAATTTGAATTTTTTATATATGAAGACCTTGAAATAGGCGTTGTTAAACACTGACTGTATACCAATAATCAAAATGTAACTACACCTCTTTTTAAACTTGAATTTTATGATTCAAATAAAGATTTTTTTAATTTTCATAATTGTACGGTTCGTTCCAATTTTTATAACATTTGAGGAAACGGATTAATAAAAACATGGTAACAGGTGATTTATTATAATTTCAGAAGTTCAATCTGGCAAACTTCCTCCTAGCATGCTTTTCTCCAGTCTCAGAGGAAGGAGAGAATCGAAGAAATGAAGATGTAACGCGCTCCGAAGAAAGGGACCTAAGAGCAAAAACGCTGATTTTAGAGGAGAAGGGAAAGAACAGGCGAGAGCTGGACAGGCTTCAGCTGGAACGGCTGCTTTTAAATTGCAATAGCTCAAAAAATACTAGACAAGAAAATTTTCTGTTTACGAATAATTAAAAAGCAACCCTTAATTAATATAAAACGACGATAATCCTGAAATCGTTCTTTTTGCTCTCAGGTCCCTTTCTTCAGAACGCCTCACAGATATTGAAGTATCTTGTGGGATTTCAAGACTCGATAGGTTCGAGTGTAAGGCTCCATTTTATCACTCCGATTCTGAATTCAGAATCATTTATAGAATCTCACGATAACGAGACTCCTGAGTTTAGTTTAAAGTTCAGGGAAATCGGTGCCATTAAGGTCGCCAAATCCCCGTAACTACAGACGTACCCAGTTGCATCATGAACATCAAAGTTGCCTCTCAGATTATATTGTACTCAGATTCGTATGTCAGGGGCCTTTTATATACTACGTGGACAAATGAAGATTTTGAATGAGCCCCCCCCCTCCCCCCTCTTGTGGACAATCCAGGACTTTTGCCATAACTCCCCGCCCCTCCCCAAAATTTTTCACGCAGTATATGGATTACCCCTTCCATGCCAAGCCAGTACACAGTTTTACTGATTAATCAGTGAATTTTTCTGATCATTCAGTAGTTTACACTGACAAATCAGTGGACTTCAGCGCTTCTGTATTGGTTTTCACCGTTATAGAGATTCAGAGGTACATTACTTTTGCAGTCGTTGTACAACAATTATTAAAATTAACAAGCTTTAAATGATTTGAAATCAGCGAACATTTTGAGGTTTTTCATTATAGAACTTTAATCCCGAATTCTAACTTGAATGTAGGATGCACAATATAGATAATTATAACTGCAGATGATCCAATTTTTAATGTTTCATACAATCATACAAAATAAACAATTTTTCAATATTGCGTTTGTTTTCCAAAGGCTCATGCTCCTCAATTTCTGAAACTTTGTTGATTAAAAGGTTCAAATTTGAAGTCGTAATGTTTTATGCTCGATTTTTTGTAGATATCGTTTTGAATCATAACTGCACATAAGAAAATCCAGTTCTTGTCAGGGCTCTTTTCTGTCCCAACTTGTTGACTTTGTCTTAAAACAAGACAAATTTTATTTATTTGAAACTTTTCTTTCTAAGTGCATTATTTTCAAGTTCTTCTCTCGATTCGAACAATTGTAAAATAAAAAATTTATGAAGGATGTCAACAACAATTTTGATCATTTGCAATTAAGTGCGATTCAATAATCGATGTACATCGAAGTATTAGTAAGCATAATTGACAGAAATAACAAGGATCTAGTTTCTCTGCTGGATGAGAAGAATAACTAATAGAAAATAATTATTAACAGCGAATATTAATTGTAAGTGAAACATTGCCTGAAGGAAACTGAAATCTTTTTTTAAACCCTTTTCTCCAAATCTCCATCCAGAAGTAATCATATAATCGCCAGAAACGAAATAGTAATTCTTCAGCTTGCTTTTTCCAAACTTTACTACTATGATTAATGACTAAATAAAGCATAGTGCTGATAATATTATTACAAATACAACTTTCCTATTTTCAGCGCATTTGATTTCCACTGTTTTTTTACATTTTGTGAGGCTTTCCTTTCAATTCCATGCAATTTTTTTGATGAATCGCATTACCGTGAGATGGTGGTTAATTATAAATGCATCGTTGTTTACCGTCGATCGTACCGTCGCGTGCAGACGCAGAAAAGGCAGTTAGGCCGACTGTATTATTGCGTACTGACAGAGCTGTTGCTACTCGTGGACATTTCAGACACGGGGGTGTCAGTTTGGCGAATTCTGGGTGGTGGGGGTAGAGGTAAATTGGCACTTTCTGGTAGTGGGGGTAGAACATTTCTCTGAAAATGTCCAGACATGTTGCCTACTGGTTGATAGTTTGCCACCACAATTATTTTGCCGCTCCTACTCCTTGCCTTCCCGACACCAAAGAGTCGGCTGCTGGCCCAGATCAGCTGCGTGAAATGACCTGCGCACAGGAGAAGATTGGATCAGGAGAACATAGGATGCAAGAAATGCACACGCATGATGAGATTATGGGAAATATTACAGAAAATATGGTACTTAGGGGTCGCCCATAAACTACGTAGCCGATTTTAGG
>WSXT02129177.1:0-10747 GCA_011762715.2 Neuroterus valhalla
TTAATTTATTTATATTTATATATCTTCTAGGGGAATGATATTATTTGATTCTTGTTTTCTGAATCTCAGTAATTATTCAATAATGAGGAAATAGGCCGCCATCAAATTAGGAGGTTTTTGAGATCATGATTCTATCCACTGTCCGAGATAAAAGCCTCTAAAATATCTGAAAATGCATATATACAGTACGGTGGTACATTTATATGGTCAAAAAAATTATTCTCTTAAATTAAATAAAACCGTGTCCTAAATTGTTTCTTTTATCCTGTAAAATAAAGGGTGTCCCATAACTCGCGCAAGATTTCAATCAAATAGAAAACAAATTTTAAATACTTTTTCCAACAATAATGACCACGATTCTCGCTTGGACCCACAAACTCTTCACAAATTCTCCTCCTCATTTTTCCAATACTTACATGCTCTCATCCCCTCTCCCGTCCTGAATCTCACAACTCTTTTCCACTTGTTCTCTTTCTTGATCTTTTTTAGATATTTCGGTTGACCTTCGTTCTTTGCCATCCTCTACAAGCTCTGAGATTTGTTCCCAACCTATCCTCTCTCTGCTTTGCTGTTATCTCCTACTCTATACCCTGCCATTCTCCATCCCTTCCTTGCATACCATAATCGAACCTCATTTCGTATTTCTCTTTCTCCCCCTTGGAACGTTGATCTTGCTTCCCTTTGCTGCTCTCGGTGTATCTGCAAAATTTCAAGATCTCTTCAGTTGTCCGATCAACATTTTCTCTTTTCCTGTTTCCTCTCTAAGCATACAACCTGAACAGCTTCAGCTCAACCCCATGGTTATTTTCAGAAATCTCTCATGCAGACCTTCTACACTGACCATACTAGCACGTCGAACATCCATTCCCTCATTCTCCAGTCTTCCTTGAACCTTCTCTTCCCTATTCCCTACACTTGTCCCAAAACTTTACTCGCAAATTCTTTTTCTTCTTTACCTGCAGCTCGTTTCCTCCTCCTGCTTTAAACCGAAAACCTAGGTAGCAGAACTCCTCCACGAACTCCGCCACATCATTATATGTGCTTCTACTATTTCTGAAACACATCATCCTAGTCTTAGTTACATTAACTCTCGAGTCCTTCTCTCTTACATACTCTTCGAACGGTCTCATAATCAGATTCATCTTCGTTTCGTCATCTGCTACTAGCACTACATCGTCTGCCCATACAGTTTGCCTGTTCCTAGTATCGTCCCCCCTGTCCTTTCCATTTCATCATCCCTCATAAGTCTGCCATTATAATACAGAACAGTAGAGGACCTAACGGACACCCTTGCCTAAGTCGCCGTTCTGTCCGGAATTCCTCCCCTTTCTTTTCTTCTATCTCTACCTCATCTTTGTCTCTGCAAATATCTCTTTTATCCTTTCTATCAAACCGTCATCTATTCCTCTCTTTCATGGCCTTCCAATGGACCCTTCTTATCACGGAATCAAAGGTTGCTATAAAATCCACGAACAGCGCAACAAGTTTCCGTTTCTTCCGCCCCAAGTTCCTATTTACCAGATAATTGAGGAGATCAATGTTATCAATGATTCCTATAATTTTCCTGAAGACCGGTTGGTCATGTGGTGTACTCTTCTTTCCTTCCACTTGCCCCTCTAGTCTCTTCCCGTGTACTTCCGCGTGAATTTTATAGCCTACTATCATGAGCGTGATACCCCTATACTCTACCTTATTCCCCTCTCCTCTCCTAGTCAACAGCACTACCAGTCCTGTCTTCCATTCTTCGGACTGCCCCTCGCCTCTCCAGACCTTATTGGAAATCTTTCACATCTCCTCTTTTACCCCTATCCGACCATATCTCGGTGCTCCGTTCTCCAAGCCATTTTCACTTGTTGCTTTGTTTCCTTTCAGTTTTATGATTGTGTCATTTACCTCTTCCCGACTCATCTCATCCCCACTGTCCTAATCTCCTGCAACCGCCTTTCTTCCTTTGCTCTTTACTCAATGGGTAAATATTTCAGCAATTTCAGCATATATTACGACCGAGATGACAATTCTGTTACAATATGTGGTCCTACAATCAGTAATGAAATATCGAACGGAAGACCAAATATATGCTAAAATCGCTGAAATACTTATTGAATAATAGAAACGGTCGCGGAAAGGAAAGAACAGTTTTGGATCTCCTTCATCTAGAATGGCTTCGTATATTAATTTTGGATATTTTCAAATTCTCATTTGCATTCCAAACATGCCTAATAGAATGCCAGAATTTTTTTCAAACATAATCTTAGCCCTAGAGTGACGTGAAAATGTAGGTTTCTGCAGCATTTTTACTTGTATTTCATCCAACAGCTCTGAACGAAAGTTTTTTACAAAAATGTTGAAAAAACAATTTTGATAAAAACCTTAGAAGATTCATGTAATCTCTATCATAGTCTTATCAGATTTTCTCCTGCAGAGCTACGGCCTTCCAAAGTCCAGGATCACTGACTTTTTGCGGCGATTTTAGTTTAAACGGAAATGGTCCATAAACCAGAACGGAACTGTTGGAGAAGATAACTCTCCAGCAATAAGACTGGTGCACGAAAACTGAATCATGATACTCTGTACAGAACCAAGATGATAATACTCTTTTCAAAAATAATAATTGTTGAATGTAGAATATACTTGCGAATTCCTGTGGATGAGAAATTCACTTTCGGCATATGAGAAATAAGGTGGTTAATAGTTTCAAAAAATAAACTAAAACAGTCAAAGCATATTTGTTGATTAACAAACTGAAGATTTATTTTAAATACTTCAGATTTACACTAAATGCGAAATTTACTCGTCGGTTATTTGTTTGTCGGTTTCAAACCGTAAGAGAAGTGCTCTCATTGACTTGAGTCAACGTACTGACTATTAGATACCATTCGTTTTGCACGCACACACTCATACTCACGCATATGCATATAGACCGATCCCCCCCTCCTTCCCCCTCTCTCTCTCAAACATACCGCCCTTCTCGTGGTGTTGAAACAGCACGAAAGACGGCGCAGAGGTTAGAGACGATGTCTGTCAGCCATAGACAATATTTACTCTCTTTGAAAAATAACATTCTGGATGCAGTTATTACCTGAACGAGAGTGTAACCTAGAAATGCACAAAAGAAGATACATGCGTTTAACAAATAAAGTTTGCATAAGAACACATTCCTACGACCGACACATTGAAACGTAAGAAATTTCTTGAGCCTAATTTAGCGCTCTCTTAAAATTAGTCTCTCACGAATGGAGTGTCCTTCAATTGGGTAACTTAAGAAATAAGACTATCAGTCAACTTAGCAGCTCCCGTGGCAGCAGCTCACCTCCAGGCTGACAGTTTATAATTCGACCCAACTGCCATTTAGAGGGAAGAAGTGCATCATGTCGAATGAGGACTATATCTCCTGCTTTGACATTAGGTTGTTGTTTTTTTTCCATTTGTGACGTTGTTGTAAAGAATGCAAGTATTCCACGTTCCACCGGCGCCAGAATACTTCCGCTATGCGTTGCACTATTTGCCATCGCTTTAATCTATTTCCCTGAACGAATTCTACAGAGGGTTCCGGTAGACTAGTCATAGGCGCTCCTATCAAAAAATGACCTGGCGTCAGATAAGACAAATCATCTGGCTCATCAGAAAGAGGATCGATAGGTCGAAAGTTGAGACAAGCCTCAATACGCGGAAGTGTCGTCGTGAATTCTTCAAACGTAAGAGTGTGAGATCGTACGCCTCTACGCAAATGGTGATTGAGACTCTTAACACCCGCCTCCCACAGACCTCCAAAGTTGGGAGCAGGAGGGGGGATGAAATGCCAAGTAGTTCCCTCAACTGATAAAAAATTTTGTAGATCAGGATCCTGGCGTAATTGAGAAAGATTATCTCTCAATTCCAGATCAGCACCCTGAAAGGTAGTGCCATTATCGCTATATATATATATGCGCAGGTATGCCTCGACGTGCAGCAAAACGTTGATAGGCAGCTACATAGCCCTCATAACTTTTATTGCCTCGACCGGGCGAAAAAACGTATCTGGAACGGACCAGCTTAGTCCATTCCAGTGTGAGTAAATGCTCTAGAACTTGTATTTGTATTTTGTATTTATTCGAAAAAAAGTCCCTAGGGCTAATTCGCCCTAACTAGCTAATTAGCCCTTATTTAAGGAAAAAATATATATACATGCATATGCACATATCTTTACAATAACAAATTATAAATGATAGGAATATTTTAGGCTACACTTTCATTAATAATCATGCTCATATACTACAGTGTACCGTGAATACAGCGTACTCCAATCTTGAATGTCACCAATGTGTGATTTCAAGAGTCGGATTCGAAGTTGTAAATAATTGACGAAAAAGCAGATTTTTAAAATGGTATTACGAAGTGGCCTCTCTGATTGTAACAGGCAATTTGTTCCAAAGGCGTGCACCGCGAATGGCAAACGACCTTTGCATTCTACAAGTGCGATGTGGTTGGATTTTTAGTACAGTTTTCCTTTCACGGAGTTTGGGCTGCGTTGGTTGGTCCTTATCAATAAAATCAAATAGATTGAAAAGGTATTGCTGTGATTTTGTACTGAACAAACTATGTAACAGATTGCCCATAAAAAAAATAGTTCTAAAATCGTGTGTAAAATCGCAGTGTGTAAAGGGTCAGTTGAACCCCTCCGTGCATGGCTCTTAAATGAGGATATCTGAACCATCTAAAAATGGATTGAGTGCTTTTAAAGATGAATTCGAAGAAATCGAATCACCGTTTTTCAACGCACGATTTTCGGCTGCAAAAGCAGTACCTTGGACGTTTTTTATCCAGAATAAAGAAGCCTGTTTTATTTGAGAAAAAGGAAGAGCAGAGGAACAAGATTGCCCTTTGTTATCAGGCAAGTTTCTCAGTTTCCCACGCAGGATTCTTATAAATCGCAGACAATAGGCCGCTACCCCGATAAGTTTAGGCCATGATGAGAATTCATCAGCCGAATCCGACAAATTTGGACATTGCTTGTTAACAACATGAACAAGCTGAACTTTAGGTATTGACATTTTCTCAAGGTCAATCTCCTTTGGCAGAGGAGGGCATGAGCTAGGCCAAGTCACAGAATTCTGCGACAGCCAGTTTGGACCCTGCCACCACAATACGTGATGTAGTAGTGATTTAAGCAAGATACCCCTTGAAGCACAGTCAGCAGGGTTATCCTTAGTTGGGACATGTCTGTTTTTGGCATGTGGAATATACTTTTGAACTTGTGCAACTCGATTTGCAATGAACGTTTTCCAGGAAGAAGGATGCTTGCTGAGCCAGGCAAGAACTACTGTCGAATCAGTGTGACAGCATAAGGGAATTTTTTCAAAACCCATAGTATTTATAACAAAATTTACTGTTTTTGCTAGTAATTGCGCTCCGCACAGTCCAGCCGAGGAATACTTACAGGAAGAATTGGAGCAACATTAGTTTTTGCAAATATCAATGTTACTTGCACTTCGCCGCATTCCTGAATAATGCGAAGATATATAACTGCGAAATAAGCTCTCGCAGAAGCATCAGAAAAACCGTGCAGTTCGCACCCTAGACTCGATCGAGTTTGTCCTGACCATCTAGGTACTCCGGTTTCCTCTAGTTTTGGAAGCCCTGTATAGCATTCCACTGAAGCAATAAATCATCTAGAAGGGGATTATCCCAGTCCACTTTTCGCAACCAGATTTCTTGCATGATTTGTTCAGCCATGATCACGACAGGAGAAAGCAATCCTAGTAGATCATACAGTTTCGCTAGAACCGAGAGAATTTTTCTCTTGGTTGGTTGTTCAATAGGGAGAGCCTCCACACAAATTTTAAAGTGATCTGAGGGCGTATCCCAGTGTAAACCCAGTACCTCCATTTGGATATCCTCCCCAGAAAAAAATTGCTCTCTCATGGTTTCCTTGCGGACAATCAGACAGCAACGTTTCATAGTTCGCTGCCCGCTTTCGAAGTTGAAACCCGCCTCGTTTCATTAATTGAGAGATCTGTTTTCCTAATTGCTTGGCTTCCTCAACCTCATCTGCCCTTAAGAGTACATCATCAACATATACGTTGTTCTGTAAAATAACTTTGACTTGAGAAAATGAAGATCCTTCGTCAATCGAAATTGTTTAATTACTCGATTGGCAAGATAGGGAGCGCAGGCTGTTGCATAACTGACTGTGGTCAACCGCCACGCTTCAAGTTTACCTTCTTTAGAATATTATAAAATGCGCTGATAATCATAATCACGCAGATCTATTTTAATTTGACGGAACATTTTTTCCACATCAGCTAAAAAAAAAATTGATGAACGCGCCAACGCATGACAATTGAGACCAAACTGTTAATAATTTTGGTCCCTCATGTAAGTGAGAATTCAGTGAAGAGCCATTATCTGTGAGACTCGAAGCATCAAAAACAACACGCAAATGTGTAGTAGAACTACCCTCTCTTAGAATAGGATGTTGTGGCAAGTACACTGTCTGAGACGTATCTGACTCCAAAAAGTCAGTAAGAAATTCCATATCATTCAACTGGCGGTATTCAGCTAAGAAAGCTGCATATTCAGCTTGAAGGTCAGGTTCGTTGATTAAACGCGCTTGAGTCTTTTGTAAAATTAGCTTAGCTCTACCTAAAGACATTCCGATGTCGATAGGTGGACCATTTTTAAAGGGCAAACGGACCATGTATTGCCCAGAAGGCAGACGTTAGTATGTGGAGGAAAGATGTTCCTCGCAACGAAAATCATCTTCTGTCAAAAAAGATGTAGCTGCAGGTTCTTCCATTTCCCGAAAACAAGATAAATCTGAATGAAGGACCTCCTTAGTAATACTGAGATGTGTGGCAACAGAGCCACTGTCAGAGTAGTTGCTCAATGGACCAGATAAAATCCAGCCAAAAACACTGTTTTGAGCGGTTAGAGTACCTAACGTGCCTTATTTCAAACCTGGTAACAAACAGGATCCAAAACGATCCGCTCCTAAAATAATGTCTCCTTGAGAAGAGCGAAAAGGGTCGGGATCAGCTTAACTCAGCTGTTTTAACTCTCGCCTATTTATTCCATTAGGAAATTTAGGTGGAGAGTAAGAAGTTAAATTCTGAAGCGATAATGCGTACAAGGATATTGAATTTGGACTATTGTCCATGGGTCGTAGCCATACTTTGGCGAGTTTCTTAGCGGTACCAATAAATTCTCCTCCAACTCGAAAAACTTGTGTATTGATCTTTTGATGAGCAGGTCTCAAAATCTTGAAAACCTTTTCAGATAAAAAACTACATTCTGAACCTTGATCTAATAATACACGAAATTGGCCTGATCTACCATTATCCGCTTCAAATTCGATAACAGCTGTAGCTAGCAAGGTGGAACGCGAAACAAGATCAGAATTGTTAAAAAAACATGAAAAGTTATTGCCAGTTGAGACATGATGCGTTTCTCTTATAGCCGGAGTTGTTTGACTAATTTGTGCATGCTTATCAATTTTAGAGGTAGACGCTACCTGTGACGTAACCGTATTTGACTCTGTAGTATTACCATAGGAGGCTTGAGGTGCTGAGTTTACGGATAAATCTCTAGAATCAAAGTGTAGTAGTGTATTATGCTCCCGACGACATTTCGCACAAGAAAATCTGCTAGAAGAATTATAAGGTTTATGTCCTGGAGTTGACAATTGATACATGCGGGCTTCTGATAAACATATTCTTTTCTTTTATCAATAGGCATTGCCCTAGAATCTTTACATTTGAAAAGCATATGATTCTCTTTACAGAGGAGACATTTTGAATTGGAAGATGCAGCGTGACTCTTGATAGATTTCGACTTATTTAATTTACCTTTTTCCGATAATCCGGATTTAGAAAGTTGAATTCTTTCTAACGTTCTTTTTCTTGTCGCTAAAAACTCATCTAAAACTTCGTAAGAAGGATATTCTGTACTAGAGCCCAGCTGCGTCTCCCATTCTTTCAAGGACGCGACATGAAAACGTCGGACGTTCCAAAAAACAATTATATCGTCCCAATGTTTAGTAGGACGTTTTAAATTTTGAAGCGCAGCAAGAGATTCATTGGTGGTGTCACGCAGCAATTTCAAATCTTCAATAGAGTTATTATTTATATAAGGTATACTCGCTATTGTGTTAAGATGAGCACCAATCAATGATCGCTCGTTGTCATACTTTTTTTTTATTGCCTCTTAAGTAGTCTGAAAATTAACATCAGTGACTTTAATATGCTTTATAAGATGTTCTGCCTCTCCTGTAAAAGATGTCTTCAGATTTTGAAAACGTACGATACTTGATAAAGATTCGTTGTGAACAATAAGGGCTTCAAAAAGATCGCTAAAATTTTCCCAATCAGTATAATTACCATAAAAACATGGGATATTAATTTTAGGTAATTTGAGAACATTAGGATTCTGTTGTGCAGCATTAACTCGAAAAGAACTTTCAAGAGGTTAAGAAACATGTAGAAGAAAAGCATCAATTTGAAAGTTAATATAATCAGAAGCATCATGGAAGACATCTTCCATGGTTAAAAAATGATTTTTCGTAAAATAATCGACTTTGAGTCTTTCTTCCGCTGTAGCAAGTTTGTGAACTTGTAAGTCTAAATCTATACGTTGTTACCATTTTTGTTTTAACAAGTCGAGACGTCCACGAGCTGTAGTAATATTCTTTTTCGCAGTAGGAATTTTCTTATATTATAGTTTGATTCAGTTCGTATAATAGAATCATGCAACTTCTGCAGTTGAATGCTAATACTTATAAGATCAGTTGCGATTCTGATATTCGTTTTCGAACGATATTTAAATGGAGAAAATTAAACATATAAATATAATCCAGAGTAAATTTGGATAGAGTTTGAATCAGTGTTTCAATCGGAGAACATTATCCTGATCAGCATGATTCAAATCAAAACATTGAGCAAGAGTACATTATCACAGATTTTCAGATGGGCTAATTTTGAGAAAAGTAACAAAGAGGACTTACATTCTTTGAGCCACAAAAAAAACAGCTGTGGACATGAGAGCTTCTTTTTAATCCTAACGCAGGTGTAGAATTTCCAAGAAGAAGAAAAATTCAGTTCTCAAAAATTTTCTTCTCACTGAGGATCACTCAGAATTCAAAAAGTGACAGAAGTAGATTTCTGTCAGCTGGAGAACCGGCGGTCATCCCTTATGAAGATACCAACATAATTTTGGACGATCGATATGCCACAAGCCAGAGAAAGTGACGGTGAGCAAGGAGCTAGTGCTAAACAACACATTAGATGTTGACTTATATAAGAATATCGTCTTATCAAGCAAGTGTACTCGGCTGCGTGAGCAACACTGCTTTGACTTGATGAAAGATATACTTAGTATGTAGGTGTGTGCTCGTCTGCGTAAGGCACACTCACATATGCTAACAATTTGAATTTACAATAGCCACTGTCTATCCTCAATGAAAAAGAAAGACTTTTTCAAAAAAGGAAGCACTTATGCATGTTGCACTGTTCTAAATGTACATAATGTACGATTATATAAAAAGAGCACAATTTTAAAGTGTATAAATCACTGTAATAGTCTAAATATCACAATTCCAAATTAACCGACGTGACGCCATGTTCAATCTTCAACAATCCAAGAGTTCAAGCCTTGAAAAACTGCACTTTTGTTTTGTTAAATGTTTCAGAATCCACTAAAAAACACACCCTAAATCCCGGACGAGCCCCCAAATGTTGAATGTAGAATATACTTGCGAATTACTGTGGATGAGAAACTCGCTTTCGGCATATGAGAAATAAGGTGGTTGATATTTTTTAGAAATAAACTGAAACAGTCAATGCATATTTGTTGATTAACAAACTGAATTGTATATTACACTACAAGGGCAGAAAGTTGAAATTCCTGCACTGCGTGATATGGTGCCCGAGGCGGAGCCGAGGGCATCATATGTTTTTCTTCATACCCGGGCGAAAGTACGGCGAAGAATTATATTTTTATAAACAATGTACTTAAATTATAGCATGTATTGATGCCTGCCTCGACATTTGCAGCACGAGCGAAGCGAGTATTGCTGGTCGGGGGGCAGGCATCGAATACATTTACGAAAGCAAATCTAATCGCACATTTTCAAAAGAAATAATTTTGAATCTTTCATAACTTCTTCCATATACGTGGTTCCGTCAAAAGAGAATGATTCATTCATTTAGTTCACTTTTTTCGTGGATCCTTAGTTAATATCACTTTTCAAATTATATTCACTGAAAACGCAAATTATATCCAAGCAAGCTTCGAAGTTATATGAACAAGCGAGAGCAACACTGCTGTTCCATGAAAGAACCTAGTGAGTGACTTTTTCGATAATGAGTATTTTCAAGTAGATCTGCATGAGCGAATAACCTTTATGGCAAATTTCACTTACTAGGTTTTTGCCGTTGTACAGCAGAACAGCAGTAATGATTCTGGCTGACGACAGCAACGAAAGTCTCGTGGAATGAGTATCGGTGCGCGAGAGAAAGTTTTTGCTCCCGGTGTGATAGAGGGCGCGGTGTAGTACTTTCGACCGAGGTATGAAGAAAAATTTATCTTCATTACTTCAGAATTACACTAAATGCAAAATTTACACGCCGGTTACATATTTGTCGGTTTTAAACCGTAAGAGAAGTGCTCTCATTGACTTTAGTCAACGTACTGACTATTTAGATACCATTCGTTTCGCACGCGCACACTCATACTCACGAATATACATATGGCGCGACCCCCCCCCTCTCTCTCC
>WSXT02129188.1:0-10747 GCA_011762715.2 Neuroterus valhalla
TACTCCGAAACCAAATCTTGATATATGATATCAGTTGTTTCTACAAAATTGTTCACTGATGAAGAAAATTGTGAAAGTAATGAGACTCACTTTTCTTAAACTCTTGGCTTCTATTCTTTTCTAGTTTTCTTGGATTTTTCACATTCTCATCATGATGAGAAGGTATTGGTTTCATGTGAAAATTGACTTTCGCGGAATCCTTGAAATCTCCACATTTTGAGAGCTCCTGATTCCGAAAAAGTAGTTTTTACGTTTGTGTCTGTCTGTTGTCTTCGTCGTCGTTGCCGTCATTGTTGTCGTCGTCGTCTGTACACTCGATAACTTTCGAAAGAATGATCATATTGGATCGTGCTTTGTTACACTTTTTTAAAACTGGAAAAGGAAGGACTAGTTCATAAGCCTTCTAATTTGGATGAAAAATCGAAGAGGGGGAGTATTTAAGAAAATTTTTTGGACTTTTTCTTCCAAGATTGAAAAATTGTAAGTACAGTTTCTTGTAGTAGGCGAAAAATGAAACAATTTATCTTCATCATTTTTTTCAACAAAAACAGAATTGTCAAAGGTATGGTATTTTTGAAATTCAAAGATATAAACGAAAAAGAGAATTTTTAGCCAAATAAAGCAAGATTGAAAAGGAAGTCAGAGAGAGAAAATGTTCCCTCTTGAGAGCCCTACAAGATGATGGATACAACTTTTTGGATTTTCTCAAAAAATCAAAAATTCCCATTTTGATCGCACAAAAAATAATGAAAAATAATCTGCCTGCCGCGTGGGCACAATCTCATCGCGCGCTTTGCGCGCGGCTCGCAAGTTTGAGTGCTCTCAGAGCACGCTTCTTTTGGATCTCGCGCTTCGCGCTCGATGGTAATCTCACCTTGCGCTCCGCGCTCAGTTATGAATTTACCTTGCGCTACGCGCTCGGTCTTTGTACCTCCCTACAGTTGTATAAAAAGCTTGTGAAACTCAAAAGCGAAATTTCGACTACTTCATTTTTGATGAGTGTGAATTTCCTATTGTTAAAGTTTCTCCGACTTTAACGAATACATTCTCATCGCGTGTCTCGTGCTGCGCACTCGATCAAAGTTTGTCCGAAGCGGTAGAGTTGTTTTGTTGCCTAATTTTTTTCACATCTCGTGTAGTTTTTCAAAAAATTCACTTTTTAAATTTTTAACTTTATTTTCTACGATTGAAACAAAAACTACGCGTCCAATGGGAAAAATTAAAACAAACTTACAGATATTTTTCGGGTGAAGAACTTTTCTCTATCAATCCGGTGTGTTCCCCTTAGTCGTTTTTTCAAAAATTTTATTATTTGATTTTTAAGGTTATTTTCCCTGATTGAAATGAATTCATTCAATGGCTTTTTATAAATGAAGCTAACACTTCTTGTCCTATCAAAAAGTTAATTTTACCAAATTTGTAGTTTTTTTTTTTTGGTGCACAAATTTGGTTCATATATATTTTCCCGTAGCTTGCATAGTTTGACCGAAAAATGAATCTTTCTATTTTTCATCATTTTTTGTGCGAACAAAATTTGAATTTTCTTTTTTACGACAAACTCGAAAAGTTGTAAATATCATGCTGGAGGGTTCCCAAAAAGGAACATTTTTTTCTCCAAACTTTTTTTCATATCTTGCGTGGTCTGGCAAAAAATTCTCATTTTCGTTTATATTTTCGAATTTTGAAAATGCCACAACTGAGACAATTTTGTTTTTATCACAAAAAAATCATAAGGATAAATTGTTTCACTTTTTACCTACCTTCTTACGTACTTACCATTTTTAAGTCTTGAAAAAAAATTTCCAAAAAATTTTCAAAATGCTCCCGTTCTTTTATTTTTGATCCAAAACAGATGGTTAACAAACTTGACTTGTATTTTTTGTCCCTGAAAGTGGATGCCAAAGAACGATTGAATATGATCATCCTTTCGAAAGTTATCAAGTTCACAGATTATTTTTCATTATTTTTTGTGCGATAAAAATGGGAATTTTCGATATTTTGAGAAAATCCAAAAAGTTGTATTCACCATTTTGTAGGGCTCCTAAGAAAAAACATTTTTTTTGCTAGACTTTTTTTTCAATCTTGCGCTATTTAGGTAAAAATTCTCATTCTCTTTTTTATTTTTGAATTTTGAAAATACCATAACTCTGACAATTTTGTTTTTATCAAAAAAAGTCATGAGGATAAATTGTTTCATCTTTTACCTACTATGAGAAACCGTACTTACGGTTTCTCAGCCTTGGAAAAAAAGTCCAAAAAAAAGTTCAAAATGCTCCTCCTCTTCTACTTTTGATCCGAAATAGCTGGCTAACGAACTTGGCCTGTATTTTTGGTCCCTCAAAATGTGTGCCAAAGACTAATCCAATCCGATCAGTCTTTCAAAAGTTATGGAGTATACAGACACCAACGACGACAGCGACGATAACGACGACAACGACAACAGACAGACATACACCAACGTAAAAACTACTTCTTCGGAATCAGGAGGTCTCAAAACGTGAGGATTTCATAAATTCCGCGAAAGTAAATTTTCACATAAAACCCATACCTTCTCATTATGATGAGAATGTCATAATCTGTGAACTTGATTACTTTAGAAAGAATGATCAGATTCGATCGTGTTTTGGCACCCATTTTGAGGGACCAAGAATACAATTCGAGTTCGTTAACCAACTGTTTTGGATCAAAAATAAGAGAGGGGGAGCATTTTGAAAATTTTTTTGTATTTTTTTTCCATGACTCAAAAATTGTAAGTACGGCTTCTTGTAGTAGGTAAAAAGAGAAACAATTTATCCTCATGATTTTTTTTTGATAAAAACAAAATCATCAGAGTTGTGGCATTTTCAAAATTTGAAAATATAGCAACGGAAGATCTGAAAAAAGGTATAGTATGAAAAATGTTTCTTTTTGGGAGCCGTACAAGATGGTCTTCTCAACATTTTGAATTTTCTCAAAAACTCGGAAAATTAAATATTGGTTGCACAAAAAATGATGAAAGATAGAAAGTTTCATTTTTTGGTCAAACTATGCAATTTACGGGGAAAATATAAATGAACAAAAATTGAACAAGAACGAAAATAAAAATGAACAAAAAAGGATCTGCAAATTTTGTAAAATTTTCTTTTTGATAAGACAAGTAGTTCCTGCTTCATTAAAAAATACCATATGTGACATGGAATGGGAAATGGAGCTTAGGTCTAAACTCGATTTTTGGGTTGCAGGAAAAGTCTGGAGAAACAGGTAGAGAATGAACTGTCTACCACTACACTCAGATCCTACTATCTGTGTGACTTAGGGAGGGCTTGAAAAATATAAGTATTTCTTGATTTCTCCATATTAGCCGGACCAGCCGGGCAAGAGCGGAAGTCACCCGAACTCACCGATACGATGGCCCAGAGTTGGGACAGTGCTAGCGCTGACCATGGAGTACTCAACTTTGAGCATGAGTAACAAGCTCAATATTGATGATAGAAATTTCGAGATTGCATGAATCGATCGGACACATCTTCATTTGTAATAATCAATAAAATCCCGATATTCACATTATTAAAAAGGGAAAAAATTAACTTGCGGACGATTGTCACAAGATTAGGAAAAAACAAATAGAAACGAATTTTTCACCGGGACAATAGGTTCAAATGTGTTATTGATCTCTTTCTTATTAGGGAAAAATTAGATTTCTAGAAGAAATACTCAACATATAAAAAAAAAATTGGGCAACAAAACTTCTGTACCGTTTCGGCCAAATTTTGATCGAGTGCGCAGCACGAGACACGAGATGAGAATGTATTCGTTAGAGCCGGAAAAGCTTTAACGAAAGAGAATTAATAATTATCAAATTAAAGTTGTCGACATTCCTCTGTCGAGTTTCAAAAGCTCTGTATACAGATGTGGGAAGTACAGAGACCGAGCGCGAAGAGCAAGGACCGACAGACGCGCGCCCTAGGCGCGCTCGAATTTTGATCCCACAAAAAATAATAAAAATTACCTGTGAACTTGATAACTTTCGAAAGAATGATCATATTCGATCGTGCTTTGGCACCCATTTTGAGGGACCAAAAATACAAGTTGAGTTCTTCAACCAGCTGTTTTGAATGAAAAATAAAGGAGGGGGAGCATTTTGAAAAATTTTTTGGAATTTTTTTTCCAAGTCTCCGAAACTGTAAATCAGGTTTCTTGCGGTAAGTAAAAAGTAAACAAATTTATCCATATAATTTTTTTCGATGGAAATGAAATTTTCAGAGTTGTAGCATTTTCAAAATTTAAAAATATGAAAGAAAATGAGAATTTTTAGCCAAATAACTCAAGATTGAGAAGAAAGTCAGCGAGAAAAAATGTTTCTCCTTGGGAGCCCTACAAAATCGTAAATGCAACTTTTTAAATTGTCTCAAAAAATCGAAAATTCCAATTTTTTCTGTTTCAATCGTGACAACGCTTTTTAAAAAATGAAAAATTGAATTTACCAGCCAAACTATGCGCGATGTTAATATTATTGGCGAGTATCGTAAACAGAATGTTATCCTCAAGGCCAGTAGAGCCTTAAGTTAACTTGATATAAGAAAAAATTTCATCAAAAATGGAAAAAAAATTCAATAATCTTCATAGAAGTAGAGGTTTTCAGCTATTTTGCACTATTTGCAGCTCTGTGTATGCAATACACTGTGAACTGAATCAAGCACGTATGAAGCCAAACGCGGAGCGCGAGGTGAAAAGGAAACCGAGCGCGTAGCGCGAGGTAAATACATTATCGAGCGCGAAGTGCGAGATCCGAATGACGCGCGCCCTAGGCAGTCTCAAACTTGTGAGCGAAGCGAGCCGCGTGCGTAGCGCGCCATGAGAATGTGCCCGTGCAACGGGAAGATTTTTTTCTTAGTTGGTTTTAGTGGTCAAGTCGAAAATTAGAGAATTTATTTGAAAAGTAATCCTTTTTGGTTTGAAATTCTACTTTTCGTTGGAAAATTTTCTGATTTGGAAGGAATAACTTCATTGTCAAAAATGCAATTGCTCTTCTGAAAATTCAATTGCTCATTCGGAAGCTGAACTGATCGGCTGGAAATTCAGTTTCGTAGATGAAGAAATATCAGTTCAGTTGAAAATTTATCTATCCAACTGAATATCCAATTATTTTCAATAAAATAATTGAATCTATTTTTATTGAAATACGAAGTTCTGAATTTGCTGTTATCAGTTCGTTTAATTGTATTGAAACTTGGCGTCTTCAATCAGAAATTTTACTAATATTTTCTTTCTGTGACAATCTATATTTTTCAGTTGATGTTTCGTGTATTTTGTTGAATATTTTTCTGTTTGAGTATAAATTATTCTTCTCGGTTGGAAATTTTTTTTTTCTCTGTGCAAAAACAAATTTTCTGCTAAATATTGAATTCTTCTCCAAGAAACGCATCTTCTTCGCTTACAAATGCAACTGTTTTGCAGAAAATTATTCTTTTCGATCGAAGATCCAACTATTTTGTCAGAAATTACACCGTTTTGTTGAATAATGTTTTTCTCTCGTTCAAAATAAATTCTTTCTACTCAATTTGTGACATTTGACTTTCCGGTTAGAAATTCATCTCTTCTGGTCGAACATCTAACTCATTTGTTGAAAATTATTGTGGGTAAATAAACATGTCCTTTCAGTCAAAGTTCAACTTTCCAGTTTGGAAATAATTTTTTTTGTGGAATTTAAAAATATCATTTTCTTCTTCCAGAAAATTATGTTCCTTGATTGGAAATTCAAGAAACATGGAAAAAAAATTCTTTTTTGGTTGAAAATTTGTTTTTTAGGATAACCTCTCTCGTTGTAATTTCGAAGATTGTTTTGTTAAAACTCAGTTTTTCAGCTCTGGATTTATCATATCAGTTACAAATTAATCCGTAAAATTGAATATTTCTTATTGTTATAGGCATTTGCAGATTGGAATAATAAAAAATGAATGGTTGAGTGTTTGTGGATAAAAATTCTAGAGCAAAGATAGAAAATACGGCTCATTTCAGTCGAAGATTGTAGCTGTAAAAATATTCGAATCAAATGCCTTTGATGGCGGGATCGACGATTCGTGAAACTTTTTTGTTCGGCTATTGTCGGCGCCAGGCCGAAGCCGAAGTGAGATTGGCTGCCTGAAGTGTACCGATATGGGTCTACGCGACGAAGACTTATAAACTCTTTGGAGTCCACATGAATTTACCGACGTGTTTTTCGACATGCAGTATTCTGCACCACCAAACGAGTCGTGGACCCAAGAATCCATAGCATAGATCCCTGCACGGATAGCTCAAGAATGTGGACCTATTTTCAACAAGTGGCCGCCAGGGTCGCCACCTCATTACTAGTTGACATTTCTAATGCATTGTTACTCTCTATTTCTTTCTGACAGGGTTCAACGTAAACTTGGAGGAAATGAAGCTGAAGGCAACTAAATTGCTACGGGAGGTATCCGAAAAATTGCTTTCTCACAGTATAAAACTTTGAACGCGTTTTTCTCAAAATCAGGGTTTCAAAGTCGGTGTTCACTCTCCTGAAAAAACTACTCAACAGATCATTTTCAAATTTTTTACTCACTTTCTACTTACAAATTGCCAGGGTACAACGGTCTTTCTTTCTTATTTTTTCGCAATTAAGAGTATTTTCCACTTACAAAATGGCGACATTTTCCGTCAAAAAATCCCGATTTTGGTTTCGAACAACCAGAGAAAATTGAACCGCTGGCGATCAAAAGGGGATACGCTCGAAACGCCGTCGTTTGAGTTGGCCCCTGGGTCATATATCTTTTCAGGCCCATTTTCATCTTCTCAATAACAAATTCCAATAGGTTTATTACGCAGAACTTTAGTCATTAAAAATAACTTGATAACTTCATTAGTTTTCTGAATGATCAAGAAAATGTTACTTTTTTCAACAATCTCAAAATGCTATTTTTTTGTGTTCAACTCGCCATAAGTTCTACATTAATTAATATTTTGTGATGGAAATTTCTGGAAATCTGCACCATCATATAAAAAAAATAACGGTTATTATAGGATTTGAATTGATTGTCACTAAAAATTTAAAAATGAATTTTTATTAGGATTCAAGGAAGTTTTTCGGGAAAGGCCAGGCAATTGTGTTTTATGGTTTCAAAGTCACAATCGATTTAAGATAATAATGAAACATATAATAAATAAATAAATAAAATAATATATAATAATAATAAAAATAATAATGAAGACATTATAATTCACATTTGTTTATTACTTTTTATAACAAATTATAAAAAGTAAGACCTAAATAATGTTTATATAATACCTTGTTCGATTTTTTCAAAAATAATTGAATGATTTACATCACTTTCTTCAGTGTTGTCTTTGGCAGCATAATTTTGAGTAAATTGCGAAAAATAAATTTCAGAAAATTCTCTTCCAGGGGCGTTTAAAAAAATTAAAAAGACTTTTCACATCTTTTATTTTAGCCGTTTTCAGTCCAATTAGAGGTTGACAACTTCTTGGAAGGTGTTTTAGCCCAACGTAAGTAGTAAACAAAAAAGGAATTGCCTTCTCCAATTTATAATTATCATACACGTCTACTTTTTCGTTGGCGAAAAAATGTGAAACAAAAGCTTTACTAATTTAGAAATTTTTCAGTTTGCGAATTTCGCCATCGAAACTTTTTTCAAAATCTTGCAAGAAACCTTCACATTTTAATGTTACAGTTATTATGTAAATATTATTTAAGTTTTAATTTTTATAATTTGTTATTAAAAATAATTACAAAATGTAAATTATAATGTTTTAGTTATTAATTTGGTGGCCGGCTTGACCTTCCAATCTTCCGCTTTTATACAGACGTTGATATTGCAGGACGAGCTAGCACGCGTACGGGACAGCGCTGAGATCTTAAATCAATTGTGAATTTGAAACCATAAAACATGATTGCCTGGAATTTTCCAAAAAACTTCCTTGAATCCTAATAATAATTTAGGTGACCTTTAATTTTGATTTTCTGAAAATTCGTTCGACTCCCGAAGCGTTTGAAACTTCCAATATCTAATTTACGTCATAAGAAGAATAAAAATCGTTATAAATTTTTAGTGACAATCAATTCAAATCCTATAAAAACCATTATTTTCTTTATATGATGGTGCAGATTTCCTGAAATTCCTATTAAAAATATTTATTAATGTAGAACTTATGGCGAGTCGAACACAAAAAAAAATCGCATTTTGAGATTGCAGAAAAAAGTAACATTTTCATGATTATTTCGGAAACTAATAAAGTTATCAAATTTATTCAAAGGATTAAAAATATGCGCAATAAAAATTTCCTATTGGAATCTGTCATTGAAAAATTAAAAATTGGCCTGAAAAAAAATATGACCCAGGGGCCAACTCAAACCACGGCATTTCGGGCGTATCCCCTTTGATCGCCAGCGGTTCATTGTTGAAAAATTAGAAAATTCATAATTGGACAACGTTGGACCCAAGAGAAACATATATTTCAATTAACATTTTTTACTTGTTTGTCCCGGATAACTCTACGTTGAGATATGATGAACGCCGAAAATAAGAGACGTCATCGTAAATCTGCTGCCACCGGTTTATTTCTTCATATTTTTGTGTTAAATTTTGAGAAAATTTTCTTGAAATTATACCTTATAATATTCCTATTGTTAGGATAAATTTACTGGTGTAATATTTCCAAAAAAAAATGCATGAAAAAACATTTATTTAGACTCTGACCCCCTCTTAAGCCATAATCAGGGTATTTCAGGTTTCTGCGTTTGTACACAGGAAGGTTTGATAACTTCTGACACACTCTTTGTTAAGAATGACGAAACCTAAGTCGCCTGCAACTTTATGACTTACATGGAACAAATTTGTACTGGAGGAATTACAAAATTAGTTACGGGGTGGCGGATATGAGAAAAATTAGGTGAATTAACATGAACTTTTCTGTAAACCATCTACACCTTTTCAGTTATAAATACAGATGTGATAATACATATTGAAAAGCGGTGCTGTAAGTGTTTAAAATGAATATTACGAATAAATTAACGAGAAACTACATTTCCGCTGCAAAAATGACGGTTCTCGGTCGCTTCGCTCAAAATTACAGAACTCTACTGTGTTTTGAAATACACAAAACCACCTTCAGGTCGCAAATCTTTCAAATCAAACAAAATGAAGCCATAAATGTTTGTAATTGAACTTCGGAAAGACTCACGAAGCCAAATTTTCAAAAATAATAATTTGTTTAAACATATTTTACAAATAAAATATGGCGAAATCAAGTTCTTTTGAAACCTAATTGTATAACCCTCTCGTGAATATAAGACTTTGAGTAATGAACTAGATAAACAATATAGAATATAAGGAGTTTGAGGCATAGCTGATTTTCAACTTGGCATTAGTTTTGCGAAATAATTTTTTGAAAACAATTTGTTTGGATGAATTATTGCTCATTTCAATTTTTCTGCAAAATATATTCTTAAATCTAATTCTGCTGGAAAAATATGTGCAAAGCAGTATATTTTATATCCTAAATACAATTTGTTACAACCATGTGACTAAATAATTAATTTTGCATAATCTATAATAAATCCTTATAAGGCTTCTAGCGCCTATAGGAAAATAAATTATAAAACAAATACAGCAAATGTTAACCAAGAGGTTTTTCCGTGTTCAGAGTTCAAGTCTGCCTTTTGTTTTGCGAGAAAGAATTGTTGGAACAAATTATTTTTTCTAAATTAATTTTCAATTCATAATCAATTGTATCCTTAAATTGGAACTATTTTTAAATCTTACTGTATATAAGCAAATGTGTTCTTATTATTGATTGAGTTGTTTCAAATTAATCTGTTTGAACAAACAAATTATTCCATAAATGTTTTTGTATTTTAGGTTACATTGAGAAAAATATTATTTATCTTTAATTTGATTATTTTCTTGTGATTTTTTCATTCATCAAATTTTATTCTTGTGCTAATTTGATCAACTCTTATATCTTCAACTTATGAAATAGGAGCATGAAAAACAGAATCCTTTTTTTCTTATTCTTCAATTAACATATCTTTTGCTGCTTCATCGATTTGAAGTTCTTTTTCCCGTCTTGTATTTCTCAGATTGTCATGAAATATGGTTTCCAAATTGATATAGAATAATCATTGGTCTACAGTGGTTTTGTTGCCCAAGACATAAGATTGATTTTTCATATATTTATGCTTACAATTCATTAAACTATCAATGATTTTGTAAGATTTGCTCTCGCTTTCTTTAAAATCTTTATTTTCATTTTACGTGCCAAAAATCAGAAAACAAGAAACAAAGAAACATATATTGATAATGTCATTTTTTTTGTGGAAAAATTATGATACATCGAAGTAAATAGAGACAAAAATGTCGAAAACATATGTTATATTAGTACAAACCGCCTTTTATGAGATTTTCTTTTATAATTTTTCAGGGGACAATCTCTTTTTAAAGACCAGCAGTAATCTGCAATCACGTGACAATCCCATCTAACCATGATACCTTTCCTCCATCACTTTCAGATCCTGGTAGATGCGCACTCCCTGTTCCTCACAATAATTTCTTAAATTATCTGTAAATTTATTCAGATAATTGTGGAGATAGTATAACTTGATTCTCATTTTTGCTCCTCGAGTCTGAAAGTTTGTCAGCATATTTTGATCAATTCCTTCATAATTTGGTGCTTTATGGTTACCTAGGAAATTTTCGACTACCAACACAAAACTTTTCCAAGCTTTACTTTC
>WSXT02129199.1:0-10747 GCA_011762715.2 Neuroterus valhalla
AAATATCAAGCTTCCTCACGCGCATCGTATCCCGCAACTCCTTTTCCTTCAGATCATTCACACCTCTGGCATTCCACCCACCTAATCTCCATTCAGCACCTGAGAATTTTCCGGGGGCACGCGGTCCGTTAATGAAAGCGGCAGTCCTGTCATTCGAGGCTATATTATAGTTTGTATTATTCATTGTGTGAATTATCCACCCAAGCACTAACATCCACCGAGAAAATCTTCCGAAATTAAAGTCATGTCCGTACAAAGGGCTAATTCGTTATACAGTGGTATATCAATCCATAATGTCAATCACCACCAAACATCAGTCATGAAGAGGAATGTAAAAGAAGAAAGAGGTGGAAACAAATTAGGCCGGAACAAAACGAGTTAATATTGATTAAGTAACACTGAGGAGGGCACCAGTCTTCTGCAAAGATACAAATTCACACGAAAATACCGAAAACGTCCATTTTCTTTGATAAAATGTAAACTTCCAAAAGATAAATCTATTTTCACTCAATAATATTTCAATAATTTGGTTTCATCCATAAACTTGAATTTAAAGGAACGCTTCTATTTCCAGACACAAAGGATGAACCCACTTCCTGAAACACCAAAAAGGTCCATTTTCCATCGCAAAATAAAAACTTCCATGAAAATAGATCGGTTTTCCCTAACTAAAATTTTACTTATTTGGTTTCATTACTAAGCTTGAAGGTCGAAGAAAAGTTTCTGTTTCTACCAAACAAAAAATATTGGACTTCATAAAAATTTGGAAAGGTAACAAGTGACAGAGGAGCATCAGTGTACAAGGACGCTTCCAAGGTATACCGCGAAAAATACGAATTACAAAAAAATAGAATTTTAGGTATAATATAGGTTACTTGTCCTCCCTATAGCCCCGTGACTGTGCTGACCAGAGATTCTTCTATATTGACATTAATACTTCAACACAAAAGAATTTTAGAAAGACGCATTGTGTCACTTATTGGGAAACTAGACCGCTTGTAGGGAAGCAATTAATACAAGTGGAGCCTTTCGACTCGCCCTGTCCACTGACCATGAATAATAGTGATTGATTATTTAAATGTTGTATCTCGACTCGTCTTTCGAACTCAATTTATTTACTACTAGTCTTTCTCTATCTCTTTCCTCTGGATCCTCACAGTCTGAATTTCTTCCTCTGCCTCATTCTTGATCCCTTCAAGAGTTTCTCTTCTTTTCTCGATTGACTTGACATTTTGGCCTCTAATATCCATCTTGATACCTCTTTGCTATCTCTTCAACCTTCCACATCACTCGGTTGAACTTTATTTCTAACTCTCATTCCTTCTCTTAAATCTTTTTTTTTCCAAGTTCAAACGCTGTCCCACCCTTTCTTGTTCATAATCTACACCTTTGAGACTCTTCTATGACTATATTCTTTATTCTTCAAACATCCTGTTTTTTTTAAATTCCCCTATTCATGTTCCATGTCTTTTCTGAATTCCTTTGATTTTCTTATTCTCCTTCTTCACCTCCATCCATTTACAATAACCACATCTTTCTCTTCTTTCAGCACCTCATAGTCTGAATTTGCTCTTCTACATATGCTTGGATATCTGAGGAAATCTCTCCCCTTACCTCTTTTAGCGTGATGCTTCGGTCCGATCGATCATACTCTCGCTCTTTCTCCCGACCCTCAAATTTATTTGTAACGCTCGCTTACCAATCTCTTTTTCTTATTTCTCCACTAATTTTTCTTCCAATCTCCACAGTCTCTTTTTTGTCCCCGTTAATAATCTATCCCTCCAAGCTTCTTCCCTTATCAGATAACCCAAAATTCTCCTATCCCCCGATGCTTATGTAATTTCTCTTGCATCCTTCCTATTGTTCTCCTCTCCTTTCATCCCCATTTCTTTGGCTCATTGTCTAATATCATCTCATCAAGCGTATCAAACAACGTTATTGCCCTTTCTTATTTTTTTGAAAACTATTTCTCCTATTTTCGATGTTTTCAATTCCTTTTCGCAAGATCCTGATGATCCAAACTTGCCTATTTGCCAATCTGTGGACCCTTCTTTTTTGTCTATTGGTAAAACTATTTATCCTCGTTGATTACTCTGCTAACCTTTTGCTCCTGTTTCTACTTCTTGGATTTCTTTGTAACACTCAATCCCTAACACCTCTCCCTTTACCTGTTCCATTACCCTTTCTATTCCCACTTTTTTCCCCGTCCCTGCTCTCAATCTACCCCTTCAAGTCTCGCTTCTCATCATATTTACTTCTCTTCCCTCCTTTATCTATTCTTCCCACGATATCTTACTTCCTGAAATTATCCCTACATTCTCTTTTGATTCATTCTTCCCCTCCCCTCCTCCCACACAACCTATCTGCACACATGTAGATTGCATTTTCTCCTGTCGCCCTTCTTCCTTTCCTTTCAAATCATGCTTGCTATTCTCTTTTTCTCGCATGTCTCTGTATACCTCATTAGACCCCATCGGAATACCAAATACATACTCTGCATTTCTTCTCTTCTCCCTTTTCCCCACCTGTTATATTAATTTTCTTTCCTCATTTCCCGCTATACATCTAAATGTTTCCGTCTATATATCTTCACCCCCTTCATCCTCTTTTAAGATAGTTTGTTGATCAGTTCTCGTTTTCTTGTGGAAATAAATTTATTTATCTTGATTCCCCTATCTATCTCCGTTTCTATACTACCAGCCTTTCTCTATCTTCTTCCTGCAGATTATCATAGCCTAAAGTTGCTAGCCAGTCCATCGCTTTATTCCTATAGAAATATATTTGCACTTTTCCACTGCTTTATCACATGTAAGTAATTGATCTTTTTCCTTCTCCCTGTTTTTTCCTAGCTTTTCGTTCCACGTTATACCTGACGATACTTAACCATCATCCCATGAATGATCTCATATCTTCTGTACCTGTTGACATACACTAATTATCCTCTTCTAACCCTTCTCCCTGTCTTATTCATGCTTCTTATTCTCTCTCCTCCACAAACTCTTCGTTATCGTTCTAAGTCTTTCCACTTCTTTCACCCCTCCATCCTTTCTTCACCCAGTTTTCCTTTTTTCAAAACGTCTGATCCTCCTTTTCCTAATATCATCAGCACATATATATTATCTATCACTCTCATGCATTTCTCCAACTCCATCTGGACTACTGAACACATATTTTTTTATCTACTAACTTCTTGCATCTCCCTGATATTATGATCGCATATCGGATATAATGTTGGCATCAACGTCACTGCTCTATATTCTCAAAATCTTTCTATACTTCCTTTTTTACTATCAGGACCTCTGTTTCTAATTTCCATAAACCGGTTGACAATTCCATTTCTACTCCCTTATCTAACTTTTTTCTTCTTCTATCGCAGGACTGGTTATACCCTTCCTCCTGTTTATTGATTCCTCTTTTACTTTTTCCTTTCTCTGAATAAATTGATCACCCCTACTAATGGCCTCCCTCTATTTCCGGCTCACGTCTTCCTTCTTCATTGCCACTATCTAATCTTTCCTTTGGATTCGACATCCTCTCTTTTAGCCAATTACTTTTTTATCCCTCTGGCATCTTTCACTTGTCTTCTTCCTCCATAAAGTTTTCGATTATCCTATTCCTATTATCCTTACTTATTTCCTCACTTTGTTGTGTTATCCATATTTTCCCATCCTTATAGTCATTCCTCCCAATACTCTGTCTTAATTTTTCATATTATTTGCTTCTTGCACACATCTTTTCTTCCTAAGCGATTCACATTCTAATAGCATATTCTCTATTTTTCCTCTCATTTAATTTCCAATCACTTTTTTGATCCTACTGTCTTTTCTTTCCCTACCTCCTTCTTACTCCTTTCTCTGCTCTCTTACATTTCAATAACTTTTTCTCCTATTTTTGATGGATCGACAAGTCTGATGGATGGTAACCACAAAACATGTTTTCTTCGACATGGTTAGTATTATGAGATTTCGGATAATTTTTTCACCAGCCTACTTTGAAAGCTCATTGAAATTTCAAAGGAAGCAAATGAAGTTCAGAAATTTGTATTGTTTAATCTTTTCTCCCTCTATTGTCTATCCCCCTTTGATTTTCTCATCAAGTGCTTGCTATACCTTCCTCTTTTCTCCTCCTCTCACACAACCATTCCATACATACACCTATGTCCCCACCAACCATTTACAAACTCTGCATTTCTTCTTTTAGTCCTTCTCCTAAAACGTTACTTTTATAGCATTATACCCTAGTCTCCATCTAGCTATCCATTCTTTTTATAATTATCCTCTTACTAGCTATTTTGCTAATTCTTCTCCTTTTACAACCTTGTACCATTCACTGTATGTTGATTCCTCAAACCCTTTCTCACCCGTCTAAACTTCGAATTTCTTTATTCCTTTTTTCATTTCTCCATAAACTTTTGGGCTTTTTCTCTCTATTCCACAATCCCTTCGGAACTCATTCCTCTCTTATTAGCACCATGTTAATGATGCTTCCCCTGCAGTTATTTCTCCTATCTCTTTGTAACACTTATCTACCCCCCCCCCTCTCCCTCTCCCTGTTTTTCTCAAAAATTTTCACGTACACTTTTCTGCTTTTGTTCTTATTCTCATTTACTTATTCCTTTTAGGCTACTTTGTTACCACATATTGTAGCATTCTCTTTTATACATATAGCGCCCATGTTCAATATCTCGCTTGCATCTTGCTTATCTCTTAATCTCCTTCCATTCCTCTATCTCTGCTGACTAGTCCATACATCACTTTTTGTCACTCTAAATATTCTATCTGCACTTTTTCGCCAACTGTCTCTTGTTTCCTCTTTCCTTATATCTTCATCCACCTCTTACTTGTAGAATGAATCAAACGCCACTTCCGAATCCACAAACATCCCTGTCGAGACTCCTATTCTTCTTTCAGTTCTTCGATTCATGATATATTTCGGCAAGTACATATTTTTCATCACTCCCATAGCTCTCTGAATCATGTCTGATTCGTGGTTATTTTCCTCTTTTTCTCTATTTCTCTCTGATTTCCCTGGAACCATTTGAACATATATCTCATATAATTTTTGCATCAGCTTTACCCCCTCTAATCTTTTACTCATTCTCCTCTTCCTCTTTGAACTTTCAGTACAATTATCTGTCCTTTCCATATTTCTGGCTTGCTATTCCCAATTCCTCTTCTCTACACTATTATACATAATTCTGTATTCCGTATATACCTGCTGCTTTTTTTATTTTGACTAACTCCATTGCTTCCTTTATTTGCTTTCTTGTGATATTGCTCTCTTTGTCCTTTTTCCTTTCTTATTCCTTTCGTCTCGACATTTTCTTTTCCACTCCTCTCAAAAATTTCATAAAATATTTTTTCCATCCAATATTTCAATCTCTTGACAAATTTTCCTTGTTTTTCTCTCCTCTATCTCTATTATTTTCCCTACTTCTCTCTCTTTGATAGCCCTTTTTTACCTTTCCTCAAAATTTCTATTCTCTTCCTCTTTCATTATATCACACGAAGCTTTGAACATATTTTCTTCTCTTGTGTTTTTCTGCACTACTGTCATCAAATTCCCATTTTTTCATTTTATTTCTAACTTTCTCTTTTCTCTCTCTTAATATTTCCTATCTTTGCTTTTTCCCTTCTTCGCTGACTGACATTCTGGCATTATTCTCTGAAATTATTTTTACCTTTTCTATCACAAGTTCCATCACTTCCTTCACATCCCCTTTTTCCAGCTACATCGTCTCTATATTTTTCTGAATCTTTCTCTTTCTTCTGCTGGCCAATCACATCTTCCTACTCTTCTTTCTTTCTTTCTATAATTTTTGTTTCCAAGATGAACCATCCTATCTCTTGCAGTCCACTTAGTGATTTCCTCTCCTCTCCATCAACTACTCTGGCTTCAATATTCTTCTACCCTTACCCTCTCTCCTCTTTATCCTTTTCCTCCTCTTTCTTCTATTCTTGCATCGAAATCTCGTTCAGCGATCAAATGTACACCTTCTGCTTCATCTTCCATCAACTCTTCAAATTCCTTGGTTTTCTTCTGCATATCTCCATTCACACAAGCCTTCCACTATCATTTCTCTCTTTGATTGCCCTTGAACCATTTGAACATATATCTCATATAATTTTTGCATCAACTTTACCCCCTCTAATCTTTTACTCATTCTCCTCTTCCTCTTTGAACTTTCAGTACAATTATCTCTTTTTTCCATATTTCTGGCTTCCTATTCTCAATTCCTCTTCTCTACACTATTATACATAATTCTGTATTCCGTATATACCTGCTGCTTTTTTTATTTTGACTAACTCCATTGCTTCCTTTATTTTATTTCTTGTGATATTGCTCTCTTGGTCCTTTTTCCTTTCTTATTCCTTTCGGCTTGACATTTTCTTCTCCACTCCTCTCAAAAATTTCATAAAATATTTTTTCCATTCCAATATTTCAATCTCTTGTCAAATTGTCCTTGTTTTCCCCTCCTCTATCTTTATTATTTCCCCTACTTCTTTCTCTTTGAGAGCCCTTTTTTACCTTCCCTCAAAATTTCTATCCTCTTCCTCTTTCATTATATCACACGACGCTTTGAACATATTTTCTTCTCTTGTGTTTTTCTGCACTACTGTCACCAAATTCCCATTTTTTCATTTTAGTTCTAACTTTCTTTTTTCTCTCTCTTAATATTTCCTATCTTTGCTTTTTTCCCTTCTTCGCTGACTGCCATTCTGGCATTATTCTCTGAAATTATTTTTACCTTTTCTATCACAAGTTCCATCACTTCTTCCACATCCCCTTTTCCCAGCTACATCGTCTCTATATTTTTCTGAATCTTTCTCTTTCTTCTGCTGGCCAATCACCTCTTCCTACTCTTCTTTCTTTCTTGTTCTTTTGTTTCCAGGATGAACCATCCCATCTCTTGCAGTCTACTTAGTAATTTCCTCTCCTCTTCATCAACTACTCTGGCTTCAATATTCTTCTACCCTTACCCTCTCTCCTCTTTATCATTTTCCTCCTCTTTCTCCTATTCTCGCATCGAAATCTTGTTCTGCGATCAAATGTACACCTTCTGCTTCATCTTCCATCAACTCTTCCAATTCCTTGGTTTTCTTCTGCATATCTCCATTAACACAAGCCTTCTACTATCATTTACCTATCCTCTCCTATTATTATCGCTTCTTCTTCTGATTCTTCCTAATGTTCCCTTCGAAGCGTATTTCACAAAATCAAACATCTTGATAAAATAGAAAAATAGTTCTTCCATGTTTTGAAACATTGATGTTCTTTAAGTTTACCCAGAAATAACTCATTATTTTCTTCTAGGTCGTGGAAATATTCATATTTGAAGGGTGAAAATGGATGGTTATTCGAAAAATGGATGAATTTAGAGAAGTTTTCAAGTTTAGAAGAACCATAAAACTCTCAGCAAGTTCCCCCGAGGACGCTATGTGGGACAGGCTCATCGAGGATGGAGGAAAATAGTTTGAAAAAGTTTGATTTGCTAGTTATCCACCTTCTCCAGAGAGTAACCAGCATGACTCTCGCTCGATCAGTTTCTATCAGTTTCTACCCTATCTGACTGGATCACAGAACTGGAAGGTAGGAGCAGGTTATTTATTGGCGCTAGGCTTCACAAACTTTGGAAACGATGCTTTCTTGCATCAATACCCCTCCTTTCTTATTCCTGCTCTCCGGTCACCAAAAACTTTTGTTTGCCTATAGAAATTGGCCAAATGTTGAGGGAATCAGCTGAAACCTAAAGTTCCTCCTATGTGCTACTTGATTGATAAAACTACGGTTCTTTAGATATGATATCACTTATTCCTCGCCTGAACTGTATTTTTTCTTAAATTCAGATCATCCTATTTTTTTTAACCTTCCACTTCAACCCTCTCACTTGCCTTTCACATGCTCGTTTACCCTCGAGTCTCACTGGCTACAACTTTCCCCCCTCTTCTCTTTTTGTTAGAACTCTCCCTTCCTTTTACTTTGAACCTCAACTCCTCAATGATTCTTTCACTCTGCACCTTCTACTCCCTTATCCTCATCTCACTTTACACCTCCATTGAAACACCCATTCTGACAGCTTTTTATTTGTAGTTTCGTACCCCACCATCACTTACACCTCCTGTTCTGTCACCTCCTGCCTTCAGTTACTTTTCCTTCTCTTACTTTCTACTTCTATTCTATAGACCTTTTCCTACTTCGCAACTTTAGTCCTCCACTCTTCCTGTCAATTTTCTACATCCATTTACCTTTACTCGTTCTACTATCTCGCACTACTTTTCCTTGCCCCTCTACTTACATGCTCTCACAACCAAACCCTTATATCTGCTTGCTTCGTTTTTTTAATTTTCCCTCCTCTCCTATGCTTTCTATATAATCCTCTACCGTCTCTATCAGTCGTATAAGCGTACTTGAACGGGACTCCAAATTTAGTATTGAATCTTTTTTCGATGAGATACGTAGTTTTTGTTTCAATTGAAAAAAATAATAATAAAGAAAAATCAATTTTGTGTCTAAACGGTACCAGATAAGTGAAACAATTTGAAACAAAATTGTTCACTTCATGAAGATCTACTAATTTAACTCAACCATTTTTGATGGAGCAAGTAGTTTTTGTTTTATTGAGAAAAATAGAATTAAAAATACAAAATCCATTTTCTGGTCAAACTGTACGAGATAAGAAAGAAGTATATCTGCAAAAAATTGTTATCAAAAAAGTTGAACAAATTTGTCATCAATCGTTTTTCGGAAGGATGCGCAGCTTTTGCTTTATGGAAAGAAAAAAATGTAAAAATTGAAAAATCCTTCTTGAGGCTAAACTGTACAAGATACGGCACATATGTTTGGATATCGAATCGAAAAACAAGAATAAGTAAAAAAAATATTCAATATAAAAGACGTTTCGAACTAACTCAACTGGAGTTCGAAGTAAGAGGCACGCGATAAGAATGTATTCGTAAGAGCCAAAGAAATTTCAACAATTCAGAATTGACGATCATAAAATGAGAGCAGCCAACGTTCTGCTTTTTAGTCTTGAGAGTTCCGAAATGTACAGGGAGTAAAAAAACCGAGAGCGAAGCACCAGTTGCTTCTCTTATCAAGTGCAAAGCGCGAGATTAAACAGGTGCTTGCCCTAGGCAAATCAAACTTGCGAGCTGCGCACACAGCGCGCGTTGAGAATTTATTGGCTTAAGTCAAAGAAGCTTCAACGAAGAATAATTCTAAATCATAAAATTAAAGCAGCCGACGTTTCGCTTCTCAGTTTTGAAAGTTTCGAAATGATGTGGAGTAGAAAAAACGAGTGCAGGGGACGAGGTACTTCTCTCATCAAGTGCAAAGCGCGCGATTCGACAGTTACATGCCCCAGGCACATGAAACTTCTGAGCTGTGCACAGAGCGCGCTATGAGTCTGTCTTCGTTCAAGTCAAGAAGTTTCAACAAAATGAGATTGGCAATCAGAAAATTACAGCAGCTGACGTTTTGCACCCAGTTCCGAGAGTTTCGAAATGTAGGGAAGTACAAAAACCAAGCGCAAAGCAAGAGGTGCTTCTCTAATCAAGTGCGAAGCGCGAGATTAGACAGGTGCTTGCCCTAGGCACATCAAACTTGTGAGCTGCACGCACAGCGCGCGATAAGAATTTATTTGCTTGAGTCAGAGGAGCTTCAACGGAAAATAATTGAAAGTCATGAAATTACAGAAGCCGATGTTTTGCTACTAAGTTTTTAAAGTTTTTAAAAGTAGTGGAGTAAAGAAAACGAGCGCGAAGCCCAATATACTTCTCTCATCAAGTACAAAGCGCGCGATTCGACAGTCACATGCCCCAGGCACATGAAACTTGTGAGTTGCGCGCGCAGCGCTTGATAAGTATGTATTCGTTTAAGTCAAGAAGTTCCAACAAAATAAGAATGGCAATCATAAAATTACAGCAGCTGACGTTTAGCTTCCTAGTTCTGAGAGTTTTGAAGTGAAGGGGAGTACAAAAACCGAGCCCGAAGCACGAGGTGCTTTTTTAATCAAGTGCAAAGCGCGAGATTCGACAGTCACGTGCCCTAGGTAGATCAAACTCACGTGATTCTTGCGCAGCACGTGATGAGAATTTATTCGTTTAGTTCAAAGAAGTTTCAACAAAATGAAATTGGCGATCATTGAATTGCAGCAGCCGAGGTTTTGCATCTCAGTTTTGAGTGTGGAGCGGGAGATTTAACAGTCGCGTGCCCTAGGCCCATCAAATTTCTGACTTCCGCGTATGCGCGCTATTAGAAAGTGTCCGCGCAGCAGGCCGATTTTCATTCAATCAAATGAATCATTTTGATTCCTCCAAATAGAAAATGCTTCCTATATTTCCAAAGAATTTTGAGGAGAAATCCTTCATCTACTCGGAAACCTTCTTTTATTCATAAAAATTTCTTCTTTGAAATTGGAGAAGTAAGGAGGAAGAGGGTAATGGTAGATGTTATAAGAGAGAGTGCAGTATGATGAGACCTTGAATGAGAGGTTGTGAGAAAAAAAGTAGGGAGGTCAAATATTTTTGGAAAAATTGAGAGGAAATGAGAAGAGGGCTAAAGGAACGAGAGAGAAGAGTTGAAAAGATTTTTTTTTTTTGTTTTTTTGAGTAAATAATTTCCAATAGAAGGAAATTATTTAGGTTAGACTGGTAAGGAATAATAAAATTCGATGTTTGTGGCTTATAACCAGTATATTTAAATTTGATGTTAAAACGACGACGCGTTTCGATGCAGTACTACATCC
>WSXT02129210.1:0-10747 GCA_011762715.2 Neuroterus valhalla
TCTTCATATTTGAAGTGCAGTTATAAATATTGAAGATTTCTGTAAATCTAAAAAGACTTATATTTATTTTTGTGTTAGGGGTCATGATGTATTCATATTCATCCATCGTTGTTTAACCTATTACATCGAAATGATCATTATATCTGTTTATTAATGTATATTATTATATTAATTATATGTATTTATTATTGTGTTTTCTAATGTTAACCAGAATAAATCATTCTTATAATCGGAATTCAACCCTAATTTATGCTAAACTTTTTGAAACATATATCAATTTTCAAATAATTCGAAACGAAATCTTATTTCTAAGATATCTTCGAAAAAGGATCAGATCGGATTTTGAGGAGGTGATTTTCTATCATCTAGAGTCATTGGGAAGAGATCCCCGCAGTTTAATTTTCGCTACATATCAGGCAAACTTTTTTCCCCTATCCAAGCACCGTGTGAAGGTGATCGACGTAAGCCTCTATTATATTTTCTTCAATTTCCCCCTTTATTACTTCGAAATTTCTATTCAGACTATTTGTATATTGTCTTTTACCTGTAAGACATGGGATACCTCAAATTGCAGGAAAATCGATCTTTGATCCGCTGGCTCAAGTGAGTGTAGTTTTCGAAAAAGATTTTATTCATAAAAGCAGAGAATGTTTTGGAAGGTATTGATGCCGCCTTTGTCTCCTACTACGCCTTTGGATACGCGTATCCAGCTCGTTTGTTCAATTCATTAGAATTTCTTCAAAGGTATCTCTATTTATTATATTTCGTATCAATATGAATAAGAATATAATATTTGCAATAAATGTAAATTAATTGTATGTTGTTATTTTGTTTCAGGTTCATTTTCGAGATAAATTCTGCTGTCGTATCTGACAAGAAAGAAAAAGGTGCGAAAAGGAGATTAAGGTCTTTCCATAGTTAGATCAAAAACTTAATGGTAACCTTGGAAGGCGTAGTTGAAACCCTATGAATTGTTTCGTCCACGTTTATGCGTTCATTTGAAAATGTTCTGAAAAAGTGTTGTTTTTGTGAGTAAAGTCTATTTATCCCTTAAATAAAATATTTATACGTAATAAACTTTTTATGAGCAGGTTTTTTCTGACCCAATATTCTTCATGACAACTCTATCCTTTCAGATCAAGATGCAATGAAAGAAGTTTCGACTTGAGCAATAGCAAAATCATTAGAGAAATGATAGAAACTCATGTTCATTATCTGACGGTTATATATTATAATATATAGCATATTATATGTATATATCAGGATACTCTCAATATAACTTCACAAGAATATTGGAGGATGAACAATGAATTTCATTAATTTTTTTAATGGCTATGCTTATGCTTGACTCAAAACTTTTTTTGCATCTTTTTCTGAAAGGGTAAATAAATTTTTTATTCGTATTCTCAAATTAATATACGTGTATATTAAAATACTAAAACATGTATACTTAAATTCAACATGCGTGTGTTTTTAATTTACTATACTTCTCTGTCAACATTAGCATGCATATGCATTCAAACCTATAAACATGGTGGTATCAAGTTTAACATACAGGTATCTTAAATTTAATATACATCTATATTGAATTTCGTATATGCCTGTATATTGAATTTCATTAGCCGTAGTGCATATTTGCTCCACACAGAGGTATGATAAATTCAATACAGATTTTTCTAACAGTGTATTCATCAGGTTCTAGCTGACGTTATTCTTAAACCATTACTTGTCTTCAGATATACTAGTGAAAAATCTACAGGATGCACTTTCAAAAAACATTCGTTACTAAACAAAATTTTTATCGCACACACCTCAAATATCTGTTCCGTATCGGGATACCTAATTTGTTGTCAGCGTTACGTATTATACTCAGGAAAAAGGATTTTTGAAAGAAAGAAATTCCTTTGGTTCAAAGAAACAGTTTTTCCTTCTAAAAACAATTTTTTCCAATTTAAAGATCTTCTTCTGCCTAAAAATAATTTTGGTTACATGTACACAATATAAAATTTTTTTTTACCTTCTCATTTCCAATTCCATAGTTTCACTGCAGAAAATAAAATATAAAAAGGGTTGAAATGGCACAAACTTGGCAAACTCATCACGGCCAGGGATTCGAATACAAGATATAAAATCGACAGTAAAAAGGTGCGTGCGTAATTAGATCAACGCCTATTTCCACGCGCATTTCCGCGGCGGGTATTGTACTCTTTATGTGCTTGAGTGCTTTGGACAAAGACGAGTCGAAGTTTCTCAAAGGCGATAAAGCGAGACGCTAGTATTTTTTCGTGAAAAATAGTGTGTGGGGCGGCTTTTGATCTCGCCGCTACTACCGGCCTAAAGCCGCACACACATGACGAGACATCCTGAGTGACTCTCCATCTACATCTTGTGGTTACCTATGCGCGCGGCTTTGCATTTATAAGAGCGATGAACCAGAATAGGCTAAATCAACATCTGTTTTCTCATATAATTCATTATATGCATTATTAAAATTTACGACAATCTCCATTCGCTCATCTAGCTCTCTTCCTCCTCAATCCATTCTTCTCCCATCCCTTGTTCTTCAAAAATTTATTAACTGTTTTTTTAATTCCCGTCTTTCTAACTTTACCTTAAAACAATTATCGAAGACATACTCCCATATCTCTTCCACCCATTCGGTTATTCTGCATTTTCTCTTCTCATCCTCCTCCCAATAACTTACTTCCTTTACTTCATTTCCTAATGTTCAAATAGATATTCTTCTCCATCTTCCAATTCCTCATATCCTATAGTACTCTTCTCACCTATCCTACGATCTCTGAAAAATTATTTTCTTTCTCCCTCCCATCGCGTTAATTTTCGGCCCTCTATCCCCTCCTCTCCACTTTTTTGGAATACATTATCGCTAACTCTTCTACCTCTGTATCTCATAGTTACTATCCGGATTTCCTTGCTTCCTCAAATAGAGGCACATTTCCATTTCATCCCGTTGAGCCTCTTCTCGTACCATATACCCCAGCATTCTTCATCCTACCCTTCATGGGATCGGGAAATGC
Source organism: Neuroterus valhalla (assembly GCA_011762715.2). Lineage (NCBI taxonomy): Eukaryota > Metazoa > Arthropoda > Insecta > Hymenoptera > Cynipidae > Neuroterus > Neuroterus valhalla. The sequence goes on from WSXT02129210.1 coordinate 3,039, forward strand.
CTTGTTCTTAGAAAATTTCCTCAAAAGTTTTTTTAATTGTTCCCTCTCTAACATTCCCTCCAAACAATTACCGCAATTAGGTCCCATGTGTCTTCTACCTATATAGATAATCTGCATTTTCTCTTCTCATACTCCTCCCAATACATTGCTCACTTTACTTCAATTCCTTATCTCCACATAGCTTTTCTTGTCCATCCCCCTTCCCTCCATTATCGCTCCCGATATTTTTATATTCTTCCTCTTTTTATTAGCTTATAACATTTATTGTATCTTGATTCACCTATCATCTACAATTTTTCTGTAATTTGTATTTCTTTATTCCTCTTTTCCAATTCCTCATAACCTATAGTTTTCTCCACTTCTATCCCACGATCTCTGAAAAATTATTTTCTTTCTTCCTCACATCGCGTTAATTTTCCATCCCTCTTTCGTCTTCTCGCCACCTCTTCGGAACACATTATCACTAAATCTTCAACCTTTCTATCTCAAAGTTCCTCTCCGAATTGCTGTGCTCCCTTAAATAGAGGCACATTTTCAACTTATCCCTTCGAGTCTCTTCTCTTACTATATACCCTAGCATTCTTTATCCTTCCTTACGAGGGTTGGGAGAATTCCTTGTTCATGAAAACTTTCCTCAACACTTTTTTAAATTATCCACTCATAAACTTTCCCTTCATACAAGTATCGCAAACATGCTCCCATGTCTTTTTCACCCATTTGGATACTCTGCATTTTCTCTTCTCATCCCCTTCCCAATATATTGCTTCCTTCACTCCACTTCCTAATCTTGACATATTTATTCTTGTCCATCTCCTTTCCCTCCATCATCGCTCCTGATATTTTCATATCCTTCCTCTTTTTATTATCTCATAACATTTATTGTACCTTGATCAACCAATCATTTCCAATCTTTCTGTTATTTGTATTTCCTCATTCCCCTTTTCCAGTTCCTCATAACATATAGTACTCTCCTCTCCTTTTCCACGACCTCTTGAAAACTCTTTTCTTTCTTTCTCCCATCGCGTTAATTTTCGGCCTTCTTTCCTCTCTTCTCCATCTCTTCGCAACATATTACCGCTACTCTTTTACCTTTCTATCTCATAGTTCCTCTTCGGATTCCCATGCCCCCTAAAATAGAGGCACATTTTCAGCTCATGCCTTTGAGTCTCTTCTCTTACCATATACCCCAGCATTCTTCATCCTACCCTACAAGAGATAAGAGAATCCCTTGTTTCTAAAAATTTTCTCAACACACTTTTCACTTACCCTCTCTCTAACTTTCCCTTCGAACAACTATCGCTAACATGCTCTTATGTCTCTTTCACCCATTTGGTTACTTTGAACTTTCTCTACTCATCCGCCTCCCAATACATTGCTTACTTCACTTCAATTCCTTATCTCCACGTAGCTATTCTTGTCCATCTCGTCTCTATCATCTCTCCTGATATTTTGATAATCTTCCTGTTTTCAGCACCTTATAACATTTATTATGCCTTGATTAACCAATCCTTTCCAATGTTTCCGTTATTTGTATTTCTTTATTCCTTTTTCCCGATTCCTCATAACCTATAATAGTCTCCCTCTCCTATCTCACGATCTCTGAAAGATTTTTTTTTTCTTCCTCCTATCGCTTTGATTTTCGGCCCTCTTTCCTCTCCTCTCCAGCTCTTTGCAACACTTATTGCTACTCTTTTACCTTTCTATCTCATAGTTCCCCTCCGGATTTCCATGCCCCCTCAAATAGAGGTACATTTTCATCTCATGCCTTTGAGTCTCTTCTCTTGCCATATACCCCAGTATTCTTTATCCTATCCTCCAAGGTATAGGAGAATCCCTTGTTCTTAAAAAATTTCCCCAACACTTTTTTTTCAATCATCTCCTCTCTAACTTTCTCCTTGAACAACTATCGCAAACATGCTCCCATGTCTCTCTCACCCATTTGGATACTCTGCATTTTCTCTTCTCATCCCCCCAATCTTTGCCTCCTCTACTTCATTCCCTCATCTCCACATAGCTATTATTGGCCATCCCTTTTACCTTCATTATCTCTCCTGATAATCCTATAATCTTTCTCTTCTTTTTACCTCATAACATTGATTGTATCTTGATTAACCTATCCTTCCCAATCTTTCTGTCATTTGTGTTTCTTTATTCCCCTATTTTAATTCCTTGTAAAATATAGTAGTCTCCTCTCTTATCCCACGATCTCTGAAAAATTCTTTTTTTTCTTCCTCCCATCGCGTTATTTTCCGGTTCTCTTTCCTCTCCTCTCTACCTCTTTGCAACACACTATCGCCAACTCTTCTACCTTACCATCTCATAGTCCCCGTCCGCATTTCCATGCCCTTTTACATAGAGGCACATTTTCAACTTCTCCCTATGAGTCTCTTCTCTCCCCATACACCCCAGCATTCTTCATCCTTTCCTGCAAGGGATAGGGGAATCCCTTATTCTTAAAAATTTTCCTCAACACTTTTTTCAATCATCCCTTCTCTAACTTCCCCTTCAAACATCTATCGCAAACATGCTCCCATACCTCTTCCACCCATTTGGATCCTCTGCATTTTCTCTTCTCATCCTCCCCCCAATATATTGCTACCTTCACTTAATTTTCTAATCTCCACATAGTTATTTTTGTCCATCTCCTTTCCATTCATCATCTGTCCTGATATTTTGATGATCTTCCTCTTTTTATTACCTAAAACCATTTATGTACCTTGTATAACCAATCCTTTCCCATCTTTCTATTATTTTTATTTCTTTATTCCTCTTTTCCAATCCCTCATAACTTATAGTACTCTCCTCTGCTATCTTACAATTTGTGGAAAATTATTTTCTTTCTCCCTCCCATCGCGTTCATTTTTGGCCCTCGTTCCTCTCTTCTTCACCTTTTTGCAATACATTATCACTAACTCTTTTACTTTTCTATCTCATAGTCCCTCTCCGGATTTCCATGCCCCTTAAATATAAACACATTTCCAACTTATTCCTTTGAGTCCCTCCTCTTACCATATGCCCGAGCGTTCTTCATCTTACCCTCAATATTCATCTTATATATAGCTCTTGCACCTTCTCTTTCTCTTTTCTCTCCTTCTTTCCCCATACCTCTGCCCAATAACGGCCATGAAGGCGTATCCAAAAACCCCATATGCCCTTCCTAGGCCCTTTCCAATCTTTTCTTTTCCAAATCACCATTCTGCTCTATTACTCTCGCCGTATTCTTAAGTTTTGTTCTAAAATATGCTCCGTGCTCCCTATCCTCCTGCACCGTTAAACTGAAATAATTAAATTTCTTCACTCCATTTAACTTTTTAACTTTCCATTTCACTTTCCTTTTTTCCTTCTTCCTCTCCCTTTTCCTAATCTCTTGGCTTATTTTCATTTGTATTGAGACACAGTTTCCAACTTTCTTGGTAATTTACCAATCCCATTCCTCTTTATCTCCTCCTCTAACTCTAAACGAGAATATTGAACAAGAGTGGGATTAGCATATATCCCTGTACTACACTTATAGCTATCCGAAAACTTGATTACTATTTCTTCCCTCACCCTTACCTTACTTTTTGCCTCCTTGAAGATTTCAGCTACTTTTTTCCCCAAAAACTTTTATCCCCTCCTTCTCCATAGCTTTATCTACCACCTCTGCTGAATCCTGTCTGATTCCTTGGATCCCTCTACTTCTTTTTTAAACCTTTCCCAAACTATTGACACATATATCTCACAAAATGTCGGAATCAACGTCACGCCCACATAATCTTTAACCTTATCGCAGTCTCTGTTTCTCTCTTTGTGATATCCTCTCCCTCGTCTTTTTCCCTTCCCTCTTCCTTCCTTCTAGTTTTTTTCTTTTCTACTCCTTTTAACAATTTCATGATATGCTCTTCCAATTCTAACATTTCGACCTCTTGAATATATTTTTTAATCTTTTTCCTCTCTCTCTCTCTGTAGAATATATCATACTTTTTCTTATTCTTTCTCTTCAAGCCCTTTCTACCTCCTTATCAAACTTTTTACCCCCTCTTCTTTCTTTTCTATTACATGACACATTGTTCCATGTTCCATGTTCTCCTACTTCGACCCTTCAAATTTCCTTACTGACCTGATCGTCAACAATAACACTGTCCATCATTAATCCTATTTCTCCGCCCCCCCCCCCCTCTTTACTGCTATATGGAAGTACTCTCCTTTCTCATCACCTCCAATTTTTTTGTTGAGGAGGAACTATGGCATCTCTTCCAGCCTTCTCATTGATTTCCTGCCCTCCTAATTCACCTCATTGTCTTTAGGATTTCTCCTAGTAACATTCTTTTCTCTTCACTATTCTTTTCCTCCTCTTTCTGCTGTTCTTGCATTGGAATCGACTCCTGTGTTGAAATTTACAAATCCTGCTTCTCCTTCTATCAACTTCTCTAACTCCTTTGTGTTTCATATCATATCTCCATTCAAATGTAATTCCACAATCTCTCACCTCTCTCTCCTATCATTATCTGTTCTGCCATCATTCCTCCCTTTCATCCTTACAAACCATTAACGTCTCCGTCCTTCGATATCAAATCTTTCCTTATTCTCATCACGATTCCTCCTTTCGCTCTAATCTTTTAAGATAACCTCTTTGCTTCTCTCTCCACCTGAACCTCTTCCACAGACTTCTCTTTACTCTTTCTTATCCCCTCTTTTCTACACATGTCTCTATCATCACTACGGCATCCCTTTTCTCCAACTTTTCCGTTCCCTGCCTATCTTTTCTTTCCAATCAAGCTATATTTCAGTAACACATCCTCTAATCTTTCCTTGTTTTATTCTCTGTAACCTTTTCTTTCCTCTTATTTCTTATTTTCTTCTTTCCTAATCCTTCCATAACCTTTCCCCCGATCTCTCACGTTCTACCAAGTCTTTCCTATATTCGCCCTAATGCCACCATATGCCTTTTATCTATATTCTTCTACGATTAACCTATGTATTTTTCTCCTTGCCTTTTCCCATCTCCGCTATTTTCTCTTAACTTGTATTTCATACGTCTTCCCTCCCATGTGGAGCCATCCTCTATCCATAGTTTACTCTGATGTAATTTCATCCATTCTTTCCTCGTCTCTTCCTATACTTCTTACTTTGTCTGCCTGCTCCTTGACCTTTATCCTTTTGAGCACTTCTCCTACGCCTTGCTTCAAATCCCTCCCTTATAATCTTATACCTTTTATCATCATATTTCCTCTTCTCTTCTCTCCTTCATTTCTTTCCATTCTTTTCATTTTCATTTATTCATCTCTGAAAGTTCAGAGTAATCTCTGAATGTTTATTCCAAAATTTATTTTTCCTCACAAGAAGATTCATTTTATACTTTTCTCAATACCATATGAAGAATGCATGTATCTGTTTGGAAGAGGATGCATTTGTTTGAATTTTTTTTATAGAATGTAGATTTCTTGGTTGAAAACCCATTCTCTTTATTCCGAAATCCAACTGATTGGTTAAGAATAATTTGTTGTGTTTCGGAAATGAAACTTTATGTCAAAAAATTCCTATTTAGGGTAGCGAAATTTTTTCTCTAGTTGCCAATTCAACTTTTTTCTACGAAAGTCAAAATTTTTACTCAAAAACTCATGTATTTATTCAAAAGAAAAATTTTTTCTTCTTCGGATTGATCTTGCCAGTTAGAGGAACCTCTTTACGGTTGAAAATTCGACTATGTTGCTGGATACTGAACTATTTTGAACTGAACTAGTTTGATACTGAACAAATTCTTCATTTTTTATCAAAAACGTAACAGTTCTTTTTTGTTTTGAAAATTCAGGTTTGACCTGTTTGAAAATCAATTCTCCATCTGAGAATTTTTCTATTCAATTGATTTTCAAACAGAAGTGTATCCTTTCTAAATTAAAAATTCTACTTTTTGGTAGACTACCGATGTATTCTATACATAACTTTCCTCTTGCTAGAAAACTATTCTTGTTTATTGGAAATTAATTTCTCTGGATTAGATTGGTTTAGATTTCCACTACAAGTACATCCCATTTGGGTTTTAACATATTTATGTGTCCCCCTTCCAAATAAGATCGTCAGCTATCAAACCCTCCAACTAAAACCCCCGCCAAAATCACCAAATACGCCAAACCTTCTAATACGCCTCGAAGCAACGCCTGACGTACTAAATCTTGTGGGTTTTTTACTCTCCTAGATCCCTGCTGACCGTAGTGAGATTTTCATTCAGAACGTTAAAATTCACCTGAACATTTGGTCAGGGGAGTGGAAATCTGCAGTAAATTAAAAGTCCCGAGCGCATGGTTGAAAATTAGTATACTATTCATGGTAAAAATGGAAATAAAGATACCATTATTCAACGTGGAAACTTTACCAAAAAATTAGGAAGGTACAATGATTAGATTGTTAATTTTACCGAAAGGGTGTAAACTTCCAGTGTTTAATGTTTTAAAATTACACTTAAGAGCGATGACACTAAAGTTTACCGCGTTAATCACTATTATTTTTATGTCCACTGATTCACGCTGTGATATTACATTTTATGGTAAAATTTATGTACCAAGATTGTAAAATTCTACCATCAACCGCTGCAAGTTCACAGCGAACTTGTACAATTAACACGAAAATCAAAGTAAAATGCTTACGAGACGACTTGTAAATTTCCAATAACAGATTTAATTCCTCTTTTCAACAAAACGGAGAATAAATATCTTACTCAATTTTTTTTTGTGCGATTCTTTGATTTTGGACAATGAGTGTTATTTGTTTAAATAAAATTGATTAAAAATTGTATAATATTGTCGTTTCTCAGTAAGAAAAATCGTTCCTCCAAAATCAACTTGAGATATAATAAAAATACCTCTTGATATGATACTTGGTTATGAAAAAAAATCATTCCTATTTATTCGAAGAAATAAAATAAACGAATTTATACTTTTTTCATTTTTAACATATAGATTCCGTTTTCTGGGAGGAATGAATTTTAAAGGTCTTTCTAGTAGCTCTTTCTATTAATTTTTCAATAACATTAAACGATAAGTAATTGTTGTAAGAAAACTTATTGAACGAATGCATGATTTGGCCATGTTTTAATAGATAAATAAATACAGTTTCTTCAACACAATCAATTGAATATGTATAAACAGTGGATCTTTGCTGTAATATTCTGTTTTTAGACAACAATCCATAATCTAAGTCTAAGTCTAAGTCTAATTTTTGTATCATAACAGGAAGACTTTGGTTAGAAACTGTAGTCGATTTCATAAAAGACAATATGGTATCTAGAATAAAAAACGATCTAACAGTAATTTGTTTATTAAATTTGATTTAGTCAGCGATAGAAAGGTACGAGCAAGACATTGAGAATGTATTTCTCTGGAAAAACGATATCTTCATGTTGAAACAAATAAGAAATGGGACAAATCTATTTGAAGATGACGAATTTTTGCATTTGTTCACAAAATTTATTTTAAAAATTTACAAACTGGCTGTATATTTCACAAGTCACATCGAAATGTTCTCGTTTTTAGATTTTCACTCGAACTCCCCCTGACCCCCCACCCCTTATGTAGCTACATATCATTTTTATCGACAATCTGTATTTCCATTTTAAATTTGTTTGTAAAAATTACAAACAATTTTTACATTCTCATCAGAGAAAGTATTAGATTTGTGTAAAATTTGACCCCCCCCAGTTTTTGTCAAATGTCCACGTTTTGAGACCCCCTGAA
>WSXT02129232.1:0-10746 GCA_011762715.2 Neuroterus valhalla
CTGATACTTGCGAGCGAAGCGAGCTGCGCGCGAAGCGCGCGATGAGAATGTGCCCGCGAGGCGGGCAGATTTTTTCTGATGTGTTTAACTTAGCGGTACCTTTTTAGTTGTGAACAAATAATAAATAAATATTGGAGAGAATTATATTTTAAATAGTATTTTATTGTTTTAAGCAATTTATTTTTGTTCTTCTCCCAATGTTAAAAAAAAAATTGAAAACAAAAAAGCTATTATACAAAAGAGACAAAAACAAAGAATGGAATAATTTCAAAGTAGGTGGGAGGACTAGGTCTGTTCGTTCCAATTAATGTTCATTGTGTGGATTCGTGATGACCTCGATCTTATTGTTAAGATTTGTTTACAAGGATTCTCCTTCTTTCCGTTTATGGTTCGTCTGCCGTGGTTGTTCGTTTTGGGAGCTCTCGTCAGAAGAGCTTGAGAGCCCAGCGCGGACGGTTGTGTTGTTCGGTTTTATGTGTTTTCGACCCTGATTTTCGTGAGTGACGAGTGACCGTCCCATGCCTTTGTAAAGTTATTTGTGCGCGTGTTTCCCGGCCAGTTGCTGTGCCACATTTCTTCTTAGAGTTCATTGAGAGAGCTGACTTCGTCATCGGGCTCCTCCCAGCGGTTGGCTGTCCCACCCTAACTGTTCACGTCATTGGGCTGCTCCCAGCGGTTGGCTGTACCATCCTAGCTGTTCACGTCATCGGGCTGCTCCCAGCGGTGGGCTGTCCCATCCTAGCTGTTCACGTCATCGGACTGCTCCCAGCGGTGGGCTGTCCCATCCTAGCTGTTCACGTCATCGGGCTGCTCCCAGCGGTTGGCTGGCCCATCGTAGCTGATCATGTCATCGGGCTGCTCCTGGCGGTTGGTTGTCCCATCACTTATTATGAGAGCTGTTCTCGTTATTCGTGGCCTGGATGCTCTAGTCGACTCAACTGGCTGGTATTTGCTAATTCGTTGTGGCTGAATTGAATTTTTGTGTGCCTGCTGATGAGTACCTTGCTGGGTTTAGTTTATGATTGTAAAGGACGTGTCCTCTCTTCTTCTAGTGAAGATTTTGTAATTTATATGCCGGCTGAATAAACCTTACTATGTAGTATTGTAAATCCTTGGTTACTTTCTGATTGGCCCATCTCTCTCCTCTAAATCCTGTACAAAGATTTAATTTATCCTCATTGCTGCCAAAGTACGCACGAAGTCTGTAAATGACTTGTAAAAGTTTTGTTTTTAAGAACAACAAGAAATTTATTGTAAAGCGTAAAAGAATAATTTGGAATTGCAAATATTTTAATATTGCCCCCCCCCCCCTTCCGCCGGAGAAAATACGTCCCGTCGATGATAATATACATATATAAAGATTATGAAGACCTCATATAAATGATTAATTGACTATAACATCTCACGGGACAAGGTAGACTTACTGCAGTCAGGAAATTGCTTACGGTACTCTGTTGCCACTTGTAGTAAGTATTGTTTCTGACTTTCGTCTCTAGTAAGAAGAGAATTAAAGTCAGACATCGATTTCTTATCTGGCACTAGTTCATCGTCAAATAAAGCCAACGCTACTGTTTGTGGAGTCAAGTACCACAAGTGGTTTCTTATTTCGTTCAAGAGCTTCTCAGGAATTTCCTCATCTTCTTCGGCATAGAGGTGCAGGTCTTTTATTCATTGCAGATGCTGGACCGCTGCTTTGTCTGCTCGTGGAGCTTCAACCCAGTATTTAATGTAAATGGCTTTTGCCATCTACCTTGCCTGATGCATAGCACCTGGACGATGAAAAAAATTCCCCGCTATGGGACCCCCCCCCCCCCCACTCCCCCCAATATTACCGCAAGCTCAAGGATCTCCCTGTATTCCTCCCGAAAGTAATCGTCATTGAGTCTTTGCATTAGAAAGACCAGGATATCTTGTTCCAGATTCCAGGTTCGTAATTTTGGCAGTCTAAACCGGCCAACTCATCCTGAAATTTTTTGAAGAAAGGAAGGTTTGAACCTGTTGTTATTCCGAAATTTACTTCAAATGCACTCTTAAGGAGTATCTCTGGAATATGATGCCTGCAAATGAAATATATAAGATGCCTTCCGATTTTATCCTCCAGCAAAGTACAGGCATCATTTCTCACACCAGTGTTAGCAGCTTCTGTATTGCAGCAAATTCCTTGCATAAGGTTAGTAAAACCCCATTCCTGAAGGCATTAAAAAATAGCTTCAGCTTCTTCACGTCCTGATCCACTTTCCAGCTCGGAAACTCCCAGCAGAATTGCGTTGTCTTCAGCAATAACAATTACGGGCAATTGATCGCTGTTTCCTTGCCTCGTTAGAGATGGAAGTAATTTTTCGTTCCAGTGCACAGTGGTTCAAAGGTCCTGAAAAGCTGGCCGAAAATCAAAAATTAAACTTTGAAATTCGTGAGTTGTTTTGATTCACTTCCGTAAAGGTGTCACTCATACATAATGTCTTCAATGGAAAGAGAGATATGCCACGCCATTCTTGTTTTATGAACACGCAAAGTTAACCTTGCTTGAATGTTCGATGGCACGCTGTCACGGCCCGTAAGAGACGCGTCGACAAGTGCCTGTTATTTTCCATGCGAGTGTTTATCTGCATATCCAAGGTATAGAGGATATTCCTGTAGGTATGTAGAATACGTAGATGTAGAATTTGGACACTTTTTGTATATGTAATTTTGCGCCAAAGATTCGCCCGCCAAAATTACTTTTTCTCTGGCTATTTTTTTTCAAAGTTTCAAAATAGCATCGTAATTTCAATGTTCACCGCAGCAAGCCTGCACGGTGCAACCAATCATGTTCCTTTACCGATAGCTCCGCTCTCTCACCGAAGAGGCACCCTGCGACTATGATATTATGTGCCGAAACTCCTTGCTTAATTTGACCTAGTGTGTAAGCTCTAATTATCCTTATTTTCATCGATCTTGTAAAAGCACGGGGTATCCTCCCAAATAATTGCGAGTCTTCGAACTCGCGCGGGCATGGGCCGAGAGCCTCAGAACATTTAGACCAACCCCGACGCGCTTCTCACCATAACCTGACCTGTCACTTCTGTCTTGTACTCGGTACGAGTAACACTCGCCTCTTTTGTTACCCGACGCACGTCTTCCGGACTAGAGGAAGGATTAGACATTTGTTCCCCTTCTTTTGGTATATTTGACCACGATGGCTGAGAGCCAGAAGGTATGTCTAGGGCTCTCACAGTGTCCAATGAGAGTTTCCTTCTTGGATCTCGCGGTTAATTGTGTAACTTGGGTCTTTCTTGATTTACAATGTTAAGATTGTGGGTAGTTTAATTTTTCTTGATAAATTCTTTCGCTTCTGCACCTGTTAAAGTTGTATTTTTGTATCACTCATTAGTCGACTTAGAATAAACCTCCTTTCTTTTGTTTCAAACGAAATTGTGTTCGACTCGGCCTTTAATCTTTAATTTGCTAATCCACTCCCTTTTCCTCTCATGTACCATTACTGATAGATTTTGACAGTTACTTCCGGTAAGTTCTGAAGCTTCCTCTTTTATTAATGATGTTCGACACTATCCTTCTTTTGCAATGCAGGGACAGTTTTCCCTAGGCCATAAAACCCCCTTATACCCCGCCATTCTGAATTTTACAAATTTGATATCAAATTCAAATTCAGCGAGCACGAAAGCCGTCCTACACGTAATTTTGTGCGAATGCGTTCAGTTTCTCGAGAAAGTGGAGGCCATTTTGGATCCGCTATTCTTAATTTTACAAATTTGATATCAAATTCGAATTCAGCGATCATGAAAACCCCCGTACACGTAATTTGGTGTGAATCCCTTCAGTTTTTCGAAAGAGTGGCGGCTATTTTGGATTCGCCATCTTGAATTTCACAAATTTGATATAATATTTGAATTCAGCGAGCCCAAAAACCCCCGGGTATCAAGTTGCAAGCAAATCGACCTACATCTCTATTTATGGCCAGCTTTTCATGCCCTTTGAACTACTGTGCAGTGCACGATAAATGCTTTGTCCATAACGTTTCCGTACTTTTGTTGGATATTTTTGGCGTACGGAGCGCGAGATTCTTCTCGAAACCTGCGAATTGGAGATCGACTGATAACAACACTATCAGGATCAATGCCGAAATACTCGCAGGCAGCCAATATAATAAGTGCTGCTTGTGTGTCACTCGCTTTAGCAGTGTCTAAAGCTGAGGCAAGCTTTAGTGACAATCTCTTGCTTTTGTTCGGATGACGTCGCTTCTGCATCTGAGTCTGAATTTACACAAGAAGGCATTGATCTACCGACATGGGTGCTGTGAAATCGGGGTCTGCTCCATCTTCATCTTTATCCACCTGTCGTCTCTCTTACAGCAAAGCAGTTCTAGAACTGGATGACTGTTGCATTTCCGGAACATGAACTTTAGTAAAAAAAATATACATTTTAAATTATTGGCAGACATAATGCGTGAATAACTTACACCGATGTGAGGAACCAAATGGAACTACATTTCAATTAAACTGACATATAGGGTATTTCGTTAAGAAATCTGAAGAAAGGATATCTCCATTTTTTCATTGAAGGGTCAATATTTTCGAAATAATATGTTTTAAAAATAAGTAGGTCCTCATAAAAAACACGTATTACTAGTTCATTTAGTTTGCCACTTTCAACCAAAGAGATGAATTTTCTACTAGAATTATGGATCTTCAACGCAAAAATTGGATTTTTAGAAATTAGTCCAACTTTTAACCAAAAAGTGGAATTTCCGACCTAAAAATATAAATTTTCAATCAAAAATATAATGTTCCATATTTCAAAAGAAAATTTTTTTATTTTAATTAAAAAACAATCTAATTCAACCAACGCCCGCCCCTCACCTCTAAAATACTATTCAAGAAATTTTTTACAAATCAAAATAGGGGAAAAAGTACCAAAATATTTCAATTTCATTTATTTTCTACAATCAGTTATTTAATACTTTTTTAATATTCAGCGATTTGCTAATTTTACAGTGAGTTTTGATGAAACGAATTTTAGAACTGAAACAATAATTACTTAATTTACAAAAAATTTGCTTGGTCACTTTTATTAAAATTCAGTTTTGTACAATGATTCGATTTGGACTTTTGCGAAGGTCAACAAGAGGATTATATAAAAAATGTCTCTCCATATAAGAATAAGTAACTTGTAAATTTTTGAGGAATTTGATTGTAAACAATCTAGAAGATATGAAAAAGTTTCCCAAAATATCAAAGATCAAAAACACAAGTCACATACCAAAAAAATGTTTAAATAGTAACTTAAAAAACCCTAGGCAGTAGCTGCGTCTGCGTGGTATTTCGTCTCGACTTGGGCGGGATCTCGAATGTCAAGCATGAACGGGCGCGGTTAGCGCTCGGGTGGGTGACTGTTCGGGATTCTCGCTTAGTCGTGTTTTCACTACGTTTAACTACTGTCGAGCGGGAGATTTGACGCCGAGGATCGGTGTAGGCATTCGATGCTATCGAATGTCTACATCCAAACTCGCCTGTCGGTAATCGGCTGCGCTCAGGAGTTTTGTTTTTCTGCAGTTTTCTTGTCCTCTGACCAAATTTTCAGCCGAATGCGAGCGTTTCGAAAAAAAAATCCGGCTGCAGACAGTAGGGGTTTCAGAGATTTTAAAAATACCACAGGATTGAGTCCATCAGGCATTGCTTGGAGGCTTATTATGTGAGTTGGATTATTAAGAGTAAATTGAAAATCATATATAAATTTTTAAGCAATATTGGCATATGATTCAATTATCTACTTTTATGATTAATTTTTACACATAATAGAAATAATACCTAGTATGTTACTATAAATATTTCCTGATAAGGAAATTTAAAATTATTTCGAATAATTGGTAGTTAGAATATTTCCAATTTTAGAATAAAACTTTTTTTCAAATTATGATCACACGAAATAACTGCATGTTTCTGTTCTTCATAAACTCTTCTACGCCTGCTCTCCTCTTCTTCGATAGGCTTCTCCTATTTCCCGGTTTTCTCTTGTAAAGATTTATCAACTCAGAAAGGAAAACTGAATGAAAATCTTGATAGATTGTGAAAATTCTTTGCAAAGCAAGGAAATGTTTCCTGAACTCAGGTATAAACCCATTGCCCGGGTATAATATGCAAAAGGTACAGAAACAAGTTTTCGGACAATTGCTGCATCTCTGAATCTACGGAGATAAGCACACCTCACTATAAAGTCTTTCAGTCATTACTTCAAGGAAAAGTTGTATTCAATATGATCCATGCAGAAAATTGGAAGCATATTCCATATATCTGTTTTATTTTAGGGAAATATATTCACAAAGAAGGAAGAGATTGTTTGAAATATGATTCTCTCTAATGTTTATTTATTATCTAGAAAAACCGCAACTTTTTAGCACTAATCTAAGAGAAAATAGCCTTAAAGAATAAACAAAGTTAGAAATTTTAGGTCGTTTAGGTCGTAACATTTTTGTCGATCCTGCCAGGATTGTCTCAAACGATCTAGGAAAAGATCAAAAGAAGCAATCTGGTGAACGAACCGCAACTATTCAACGAAATAGAGGCCTACAGAACAAAAGAAGGACTTTGAACTCCAAAGAATCTACGGATCTTTGTCAACAGAGGAATATCGAATGATTATTATTAAAACTGGATACTGAATTGAGTAGGTTCCATATGTCAAATCTTTCGCTCGACAGTAGTTAAACGTAGTGAAAACACGACTAAGCAAGAATCCCGAAGAGTCACCCACCCGAGCGCTAACCGCGCCTGTTCATGCTTGACATTCGAGATCCCGCTCAGGTCGAGAGTTACCACGCAGCTACTGCCGTCGGTTACAAGATTCTCATATAGATAAAACTATAAAAGTAAAATGTCCTGCCATAAATGTGGTAGAATGGGACACTTCGCATCACAATGCCAAGTTAAACCCCAGGGTTTTCCCCCCGGCCAGAACATAAAGAGACCACCTCAAATACACCAAATACAGAACGAAACAAATACTTTCGAGAATTCCCCGGAGGACGTAGATCAATCCGAAATGACACAGGAAGAATGGACAGTTCACAAAGAATATTTTTACCAAGCAGAATCTCAGCAATTCGCGGAGAATTGTCAGCACTATGAGGACGAAGACTTGGACGAGAATATGGATTATTGTTAGACACAGGAGCTGCAATCAATATTATAAAAGAACACCTAATTCCAGACGTTCCCAAATTCAAATTCTATAGAAAATTCCTAATGGGACCTCTATATCGGAAAGTCGCATTGAATATATAGTTATAAAAATCGATCTGGAGGAGTTGAGGAAGTGAATGAGGTTGTATAATAAATGGTTTTTATGATGTACAAAAGTATTTGATATATTGCTCTCCGCGTTACATTTTGAAAATAATTTATTTAGTTTGTTATTCGTGTCCTTCTCGAGTAGAAACGAATATATTTCGTATTGAAATAATTTAATTTCATTAACTGTCAAACTATTTGTAAATATATATTTTTTTGCTGCACTACTTACACGTGCCGAAATTGTATAATGATATAAAATGTACATGTTTCAATGTTTAGTACCTTGCGTTACGGCAGAAAAAATTAAACGCAACTGACGTAAAATCATCATGAAAAGTTTTAATCTTAAAGTAACGTTCCAGTAATGGTGACCTTCGTCGGTGAGCGCTCGCTGAATGGTCCCATGTTGAGATAGCTCAGGGGCGCGCAGTTACATGGAGGACATAGAGGTAGATTAGTAGAATACTTTTGACCAGAATAAGTTGATTGCTAGAGAAAATTTTTTAAGTAGGCGTTATAAGTAAGACTAAGAGTACCAACTTATCGGAGAATACAATGAATGTTCAAATATCGATGTCATAGTCGCCGCCCCTGGACATAAACAATAAAATATATCGAAAAGACTTTATGTCCGACCAATGGAAAACATTTTAAACGGCTGATAAACACATTTTCTTGATGTATTCTACTATACACTAATCTACCCCCATGGGTGACATATGCTTAGCAGTAAAAGCAGAGCGTTGAATAAGCATTGAGCCAATATTCAGAAAATTTGTGTTGATATACTGTGTACCCTGAAACTGTATCCCGTAGAATCTGAATTGCTCCAGAAGCCCATAACGGCCGTTTGTCGTATGAAGGAGACTATTGTGTGCAACACGGGTAGTACGTATTTATACGCCACGCGTAAATATTCTATTATATTATAACCAAGTTTCACGATTACTGAGACATTTACCTTAATCAACCCTACCGATATAAAATTTCAGAGTAATCTATGACGAATATGTCAGGCCTGTTCCAGACTATTTGCAGGGACGATTTGAATGATTGCGTCTCTGGAGATAGCTTGAGAGATTTTGCAACTGTTTTGCGACTCAATTTATGGCAGTCAAACGTCAAAGATACTAAAATACGACAGGCAGTTGAAACACACAAGATATCAATAGCATAAAACTTTCATGAAACTAATCTCTTCAACACTTTAAGAATGATTATTTATTTATCAATATGCACGAAAACTTACACATTATATATGTATATTATATATTTTGATATGTACAATTTTTCTTCAAGTTCTCAAAGTTAACTTTGGATATTTATAGTAGCAAAAGACTGTAAATTCTGGTTTTTCAAATTTCAAATGCAATTCAAATTTTTTTTTTAAATTTATGCTTAAAGCTCTTAAATCTGGCCACTATTACAAGAACTCTTCAAACTCAAGTCGCGGCCAGCCCGATGCTAGCCGCAGTAAATTTCCAGTCAACTTATATCGGTAGGGAATCAGAAGCTGATTTCGTTAAATTTTATTACAGAATAAATATATCTTAGATTTATTCAACCATTTTGGGTTTCAAGTTCAGTCTTTACCATATGCTTGTTTTAGGTCGATCAAGATTATTGCAAGCGATATTAACTGCTTGTTTTACTAATTTTCGTAATGTGAATAACAGTAAAAGGGCTTTGTGGTTTGAAGGCATTTGAAAGTTGGTAATTATAGTCACAACTTCACTTGGCAAGAACCTGCATTTTTATAATTTCAACATTTTGTTTTTAACAAAACATAATAATATTATTACAAAATTTTCAATCTGCACGAGCTGGTATCTTTTTCTCTTAAGCCCAATACAAGTAAAAAATAACTAGAATATAATCTTCGTCCAGCTTTGAACTTGTATTAGCGTGTGTGTGTGTGTTAAGTATATTGTATCTTCTAATAAGAAACTTATATTGTACAGCAAAAGTAAATCTGTATTCGCGTTTCCTAAAATAGCAAAGAAAGTAACGAGAATATTTAAAAATCATACAAAACATTTGCGAAGATCTTTTTTTATAAATTCAAACGGACAAGATTGTGGAGGCATGACAGGATAGAGACAATAAATAATACACGTAAAAAAATCGCGATTTTCATAAGAAAATAAATGCAGTTTATACCATCAATCAAATTGTATAAATTCCGAGTTGAGGCAATTAGAGGCACGTACAAACAAAAGTTGAAGAATACAGGGTCGCTCAAATCATCACTGAGAATAGACCTCTGGAGATCGAGGTTTTTGTGCGTACATACTTCTCAGTTTTCTGCACGTAGAAATGGGCTTCGTTGTAGTAAGAGTTGGGCAGTATATGGTTGCCGAAAAAAATTAAGTATCTACTGAAAAGGATAGGTGGAAAATGTGTCAATTAGTCGACCTCGTAAGAGACCGACCATGCTATCATATGGAAGCAAACTTCCCATCAACCTGCCTATTTATAAATGATTTTTTTTAGATAGAGCGGTACTGCAGATGCACTAGCGGAAAGAAGCATGTATCCATTTTCACCACATTCGCTGCTTAACACGTTGGAACCGGATCCGATGCAAAAATTCGGAACACAACCTATAAATAAGATCAAACACGTAGGCGTAAAAAACACTTCAGACAGTAACATCCGTGAATGACAACCGGACGCTCGATCCTATCACTGTCAAATGCTTTGTCGGGGAAGCCGCGCTTGCATGCCGCTGCCACCTTTTGCACCTTTGCGAGAATTTTAGAATTGTAGAATCTTATGAATAAGGTATTGAACACGCTATTTTCGCTTTTTCGGACGATAATTATACTCGCAGTCCAAAATTCTAGAGTTTTCTTCGAAGGATAATACAAAATACATTGCAAAATAATAAACACGCATGATAACAACAATGGCATATGATATATAATATCATGCAATAATAAATTATATAATTATTGTTATTAATGGCAAGACAAGACAAGAAAATAAATTAATTAATTGAGCGTCTAAAATTGATATCAACTCTCGAAGTACCAAAATAAAAAGTTTTAGTAAAATGTTGAACAATAGGAGTTTAGAGCAGCATTTTCTAACATTCGCATACTTTTCCTCTCTACACTCAACGTTTATTACAAGAAGAAATTAATCAATCATATGAATGACAGTTGTGCAATGCATTTCCATTCCCCACTCATTTGAGCTTGTAAATAAATAACGAAAATTTGGGTAAAGCAACTTGTTTTTCTCTGAAGTGAGTATACCCCCGCGTCTTTGATCGTATTTCTAGGTATTGTCCGCGATTTTGGAAAAGAATCCGGTTACATAAATGAATAACACCCTTAAAGATATTTTCCTGCTGAAGAACTTGCGTGTACTTGATTTTTTCTAAGCTTATGTCATCGTCCAAAAGTTCTTTTTTTGCATTTTTTATATGCTTTTCTATGAATGAAGCAAAAACTTC
>WSXT02129243.1:0-10746 GCA_011762715.2 Neuroterus valhalla
ACCTTGTCAAAAAGCCAAAAATAGTAGCACCACAATAACACCTTGACTCTTCTCTCGGTCCCGGAAACGGAAGCCAAAATCTTATTGAGTGAAGTTTGGATTTCGTGATAGAAAATGGATCTTTCCGGTATTTCGAGGAATAAATTGAACATTTGTGGTTGGGAATAGAAGTTTTTCTTTGAAATTAAAGATATGAATGAAACTAAATTATCGAAATCATATTGAGTGAAAATTGTTTTATTTTTATGGAAGTTTGTATTTTGTGATAGAAAATGCATCTTTTTGGTATTTCGGGAAACAAGTCATCCTTTGTTGTTGGTAATAGAAGTTTTTCCTTGACATTCAAGTTTATGAATGATACCAAATTATTGAAATCTAATTTAGTGAAAATTGATTTATTTTTATGGAAGTTCGTATTTCATGATAGAAAATGGATCTTTTTGGTATATCAAGAAATAAATCCACCTTTGTGGTTGGAAATAGAAGTTTTTTCTTTAAATTTAAGTTTATGAATGAATCAAATTATTGAAATCTTATTGAGTGAAAATTGTCTTTTTCTGATGAAGTTTGTGTTTTGTGATCGCAAATGGAGCTTTTTGGCATTTCCGGAATTAAATTCATCCTTTGTATTTGGACATAGAAGCTTTTCCTTGACATTCAAGTCTAATAATGAAACCAAATTATTGAAATCTTAGTGAAAATTGATTTTTTGATGGAAGTTTGTATTTTGTAATACAAAATGAATGTTTTTGGTATTTCGGGAAATAGATTCAACTTTTGTGGTTGGAAGTAGAAGTTTTTCTCCGAAATTCAAGGTATGAATTAAACTAAATTATCGAGGAATAATTGAGTGGAAATTGTTTTATTTTTATGGAAGTTTGTATTTTGTGATCGCAAATGGAGCTTTTCGGTATTTCCGGAAATTAATCCATCCTTTAAGGTTGTAAATAGAAGTTTTTTTTTGAAATTTAAGTTTATGAATGAATCAAATTATTAAAATTTGATTGAGTGAAAATTGATTAACTTTAAGGAAGTTTGTCTTTTGTGTAAGAAAATAGATCTTTCTGGTATTTCGGGAAATAAATTTAATTTTTGTGGTTGGAAATAGAAGTTTTTCTTTGAAATTCAAGTTTATGAATGAAATCAAATTATTGAAATCGTATTGTGTGAAAATTGATTCATTGCTATGGAAGTTTGTATTTTGTGATAGAAAATGGATCTTTTTGGTATTTCGGGAAATGAATTCATCCTTTGTGACTGGAAATAGAAGATTTTCCTTGAAATCCAAGTTTATGAATGAAACCAAATTTTTGAAATCTTATTTAGTGAAGATTGTTTTATTTTTATGGAAGTTTGTATTTTCTGATAGAAAGTGGATCTTTTTGGTATTACGGGATATGAATTCATCCCTTGTGTTCTGAAATAGAAGTTTTTCTACGAAATTCAAGTTTATGAATGAAACCAAATTACTGAAATCCTATTTAGTGAAAATTGTTTTATTTTCATGGAAGTTTGTATTTTGTTATAGAAAATGAATCTTTTTGGTATTTCGGGATATGAATTCATCCCTTGTGTTCGGAAATAGAAGTTTTTCTTTGAAATTCAAGTTTGCGAATGAAACAAAATTATTGAAAAACTATTGAGTGAAAATTGATTTATTTTTATGGACGCTTGTATTTTGTGATAGGAAATGGATCTGTTTGGTATTTCATGAAATAAATTCGACTTTTGTGGTTGGAAAAAGAAGTTTTTCTTTGAAATCCAAGTTTGCGAATGAAACCAAATTATTGAAATCTTATTGAGTGAAAATTTATTTATTTTTATGGAATTTTGTATTTTGTGATAGAAAATGGATCTTTCTGGTATTTCGGGAAATAAATTCAACCTTTGTGGTTGGAAAAAGAAGTTTTTCTTTGAAATGCAGGATATGAATGAAACTAATTTATCGAAATCATATTGAGTGAAAATTGTTTAATTTTCAAGGAAGTTTATGTTTTGTGATAGAAAATGAATTTTTTCGGTATTTCGGGATAGGAATTCATCCCTTGTGTTCGGAAATAGAAGTTTTTCCTCGAAATACATGTTTATGAATTAAACAAAATTATTGAAATCCTATTTAGTGAAAATTGAATTATTTTTATGGACGTTTGTATTTTGTGATAGGAAATGGATCTGTTTGGTATTCGGGAAATAAATCCATCCTTTAAGGTTGGAAATAGAAGTTTTTTTTTGAAATTTAAGTATATGAATGAATCAAATTATTAAAATTTTATTGAGTGAAAATTGATTATCTTTAAGGAAGTTTGTATTTTGTGTAAGAAAATAGATCTTTCTGGTATTTCGGGAAATAAATTTAATTTTTGTGGTTGGAAATAGAATTTTTTTTTGAAATTCAAGTTTATGAATTAAACTAAATTATCGAACTCTTATTGAGTGAAAATTGTTTTATTTTCATGGAAGTTTGTATTTTGTTATAGAAAATGAATCTTTTTGGTATTTCGGGATATGAATTCATCCCTTGTGTTCGGAAATAGAAGTTTTTCCTCGAAATTCAAGTTTATGAATGAAACCAAATTTTTGAAATCTTAGTGAAAATTGTTTTATTTTTATAGAAGTTTGTATTTTCTGATGGAAAATGGATCTTCTTGGTATTTCAGGGAATTAATTCATCCTTTGTGGTTGGAAATAGAAGTTTTTCTTTGGAATTAAAGTTTATGAATGTAACCAAATTTTTGCAATCTAATTGAGTGAAAATTGTTTTGTTTTTATGGAAGTTTGTATTTTATGATAGAAAATAGATCTTTTTCGTATTTCTGGAATTAAACTCAACCTTTGTGGTTGCAAATATAAATTTTTCTGTGAAATTCAAGATTATGAATGAGATCAAATTATTGAAATCGTATTGAGAGAAAATTCATTCATTTTTATGGAAGTCTGTATTTTGTGATAGAAAATGGATCTTTTTGGTACTTCGGGAAATGAACTCATCCTTTGTGGTTGGAAATAGAAGTTTTTCTTTGGAATTATAGTTTATGAATGAAACCAAATTATTGGAATCTTACATAGTAAAATTTGATTTATTTTTATGGAAGTTTGTATTTTGTGATAGTAAATGGATCTATTTAGTATTTCGGGAAATACATTCATCCTTTGTGGTTGGGAATAGAATTTTTCTTTGAAATCCAAGTATATGAATGAAGCCAAATTATTGAAATCTTAGATAGTGAGAATTGATTTATTTTTATGGAAGTTTGTATCTTGTGATAGAAAATGGATCTTTTTGCTATTCCGGGAAATAAATTCGACTTTTGTGGTTGGAAATAGAATTTTTTTTTGAAATCCAAGTTTATGAATGAAGCCAAATTATTGGAATCTTAGATAGTGAAAATCGATTTATTTTTATGGAAGTTTGTATTTTGTGATTGAAAATGGATCTTTCTGGTATTTCGGGAAATAAGTCCATCCTTTGAGGTTGCAAATAGAAGTTTTTCTTTGAAATTCAAGTTATGAATGAAACTGAATTACCGAAATCTCATTGAGTGAAAATTGATTTTTTTCTTGGAAGTTCTTATTTTCTGATAGAAAGCAGATCTTTATGGTATTTCGGGAAATAAATTCAACTTTTGTGGTTAGAAAAAGAATTTTTTTTTCAAATAATGTTAGGGATGAAACCACATTATCGAAATCCTATTGAGTGAAAATTGATTTTTTTTTAGGGAAATTTGTATATGTGATAGAAAATAGATCTTTTTGGTATTTCGTGAAATGAATTAATCCTTTGTGGTTGGAAATAGAACTTTTTCTTTGAAATTAAAGTTTATGAATGAAACCACATTATTGGAATCTTATATAGTGGAAATTGATTTATTTTTATGGAAGTTTTTATTTTGTGATTGAAAATGGATCTATTTAGTATTTTGGGAAATAAATTCAACCTTGGTTGGAAATAAATTTTTATGTGAAGTTTAAGTTTATGAATGAAACCAAATTATGGGAATCTTATTGAGCGAAAATTGATTTATTCTTATGGAAGTTTGTATTTTGTGATGGAAAATAGATCTTTTTCGTATTTTGGGAAGTAAAACCATCCTCTGTGGTTGGAAATAGAAGTTTTTCTTTGTAATTAAAGTTTATGAATGAACCAAATTATTGGAATCTTATATAGTGAGAACTGATTTATTTCTATGGAAGTTTAGATTTTGTCATAGAAAATGGATCTTTTTCGGTATTTCGGGGTAAAAATTCATCCTTTGTGGTTGGGAATGGATTATTTTCTGTGAAATTCAAGTTTATGAATGAAACCAAATTATTGGAATCTAAGTTAGTGAACATTGATTTATTTTAATGGAAGTTCGTATTTTGTGATCGCAAATGGAGCTTTTTGGTATTTCCGGAAAAAAATTCATCCTCTGTAGTTGGGAATAGAAGTTTTTCCTTGACATTCAAGTTTAATAATGAAACCAAATTATTGAAATCTTAGTTAGTGATAATTGATTTTTTTTATGGAAGTTTGTACTCTGTAATACAAAATGGATTTTTTTGGTATTCCGGGAAATGAATTCAACCTTTGTGGTTGAAGATAGAAGTTTTTCTGTGAATTTCAAGTTTATGAATGAAACCAAATTATTTAAATCTTAGTAAGTGAGAATTGATTTATTTTTATGGAAGTCTGTATTTGTTGATAGGAAATAAATCTTTCTGTTATTTCGAGGAATAAATTGAACCTTTGTGGTCGGAAATAGAAGTTTTTCTTTGAAATTCAAGATATGAATGAAACTAAATTATCGAAATCATATTGAGTGAAAATTGTTTTATTTTTATGGAAGTTTGTATTTTGAGATAGAAAATGCTTCATTTTGGTATATCAGGAAATAAATCCTTCCATCGTGGGAGGAAATAGAAGTTTCTCTTTGAATTTTAAGTTTAGGATTGAAACAAAATTATTGAAATATTAGTTAGTGAAAATTGATTCATTCTTATGGAAGTTTGTATTTCCTGATAGAAAATGGATCTTTTTGGTATATGAGGAAATATATCCATCCTTTGTAGTTGGAAATAGAAGTTTTTCTTTGAAATTCAAGTTTATGCATGAAATCAAATTATTGAAACCTTATTGAGTGAAAACTGTTTATTTTTAAGGAAGATTGTATTTTGTGATAGGAGATATATCTTTCTGGTATTTCGGGAAATAAATTTAATTTTTGTGGTTGGAAATAGAAGTTTTTCTCTTAAATTCAAGATATGAATGAAATTGAATTATTGAAATCTTATTTAATGAAAATGTTTTTATTTTTATGTAAGTTTGTATTTTATTATAGAAAATGGATCTCTTTGGTAAATTAGGAAATAAATCCTTTCTTTGTGGTTGGAAATGGAAGTTTTTCTTTGAATTTCAGGTTTGTGAATGAAACCAAATTATTTAAATCTTATTGAGTGAAAATTCTTTATTTTTATGGAAGTTTGGATTTCGTGATAGAAAATGGATCTTTCCGGTATTTCGAGGAATAAATTGAACATTTGTGGTTGGGAATAGAAGTTTTTCTTTGAAATTAAAGATATGAATGAAACTAAATTATCGAAATCATATTGAGTGAAAATTGTTTTGTTTTTATGGAAGTTTGTATTTTGTGATAGAAAATGCATCTTTTTGGTATTTCGGGAAACAAAGTCATCCTTTGTTGTTGGTAATAGAAGTTTTTCCTTGACATTCAAGTTTATGAATGAAACCAAATTATTGAAATCTTATTTAGTGAAAATTGATTTATTTTTATGGAAGTTTGTGTTTCATGATAGAAAATGGATCTTTTTGGTATATCAAGAAATAAATCCATCTTTGTGGTTGGAAATAGAAGTTTTTTCTTTAAATTTAAGTTTATGAATGAATCAAGTTATTGAAATCTTATTGAGTGAAAATTTTCTTTTTCTGATGAAGTTTGTGTTTTGTGATCGCAAGTGGAGCTTTTTGGCATTTCCGGAATTAAATTCATCCTTTGTATTTGGACATAGAAGTTTTTCCTTGACATTCAAGTCTAATAATGAAACCAAATTTTTGAAATCTTAGTTAGTGAAAATTGATTTTTTGATGGAAGTTTGTATTTTGTAATACAAAATGAATGTTTTTGGTATTTCGGGAAATAAGTTTAATTTTTGTGGTTGGAAATAGAAGTTTTTCTTTGAAATTCTAGTTTATGAATGAAATCAAATTATTGAAATCGTATTGAGTGAAAATTGATTCATTGTTATGTAAGTTTGTATTTTGTGATAGAAAATGGATCTTTTTGGTATTTCGGGAAATGAATTCATCCTTTGTGACTGGAAATAGAAGATTTCCCTTGAAATCCAAGTTTATGAATGAAACCAAATATTTGAAATCTTAGTTAGTGAAGATTGTTTTATTTTTATGGAAGTTTGTATTTTCTGATAGAAAGTGGATCTTTCTGGTATTTCGGGATATGAATTCGTCTCTGGTGTTGTGAAATAGAAGTTTTTCCACGAAATTCAAGTTTATGAATGAAACCAAATTACTGAAATCCTATTTAGTGAAAATTGATTTATTTTTATGGAAGTTTGTATTTTGTGATAAAAAATTAATGTTTTTTGTATTTCGGGAAATAAATTCATATTTTGTGGTTGGAAATAGAAGTTTCGCTTTGAAACAAACGTTATGGATGAATCCATAATATCGGAATCTTATTGAGTGGAAATTGTTTATTTTTATGGAAGTTTGTATTTTGTGATAGAAAATGGGTCTTTCTGGTATTTCGGGAAATAAATTCAACCTTTGTGGTTGGAAATAGAAGTTTTTCTTTGAAATTCAGGATATGAATGAAACTAAATTATCGAAATCTTATTGAGTGAAAATTGTTTTACTTTCATGGAAGTTTGTATTTTGTGATAGAAAATGGATCTTTTTGGTACTTCGGGAAATGAACTCATTCATCCTTTGTGGTTGGAAATAGAAGTTTTTCTTTGGCATTCAATTATATGAATGAAACCAAATTATAGAAATCTTATTGAGTTAAAATTGATTCATTTTTATGGAAGTTTGTATTTTTTTATAGAAAATGGATCTTTTTGGTATTTCGGGAAACAAATTCATCCGTTGTGGTTGGACTTAGAAGTTTTCCTTAAAATTCAAGTCTTTGAATGGCACCAAATTCGTGATACCTTAGTTAGTGAAAATTGATCTATTTGGTGAAAGTTTCTATTTTTTGATACAGAATAGATGTTTTTTGGTATTTCGGGAAATAAATCCATCCTTTGTGGTTGGAAATAGAAGTTCCTCCTTGAAATTCAATTTTATGAATTAAAATAATTTGTTGAAATCTTAGTTAGTGAAAATTGATTTGTTTTTAGGTAAGTTTGTGTCTTGTGATAGAAAATAGATCTTTTTGGTATTTCGAGAAACAAATTCAACCTTTGTGGATGGGAATGGAAGTTTTTTTTTGAAATTCAAGATATGAGTGAAACTAAGTTATCGAAATCTTATTGAATGGAAATTGTTTTTTTCTTATGAAAGTTTGTATTTTGTGATAGAAAATGGATCTTTCCGGTATTACGGGAAATGAAATCATCCTTCTTAGTTGGAAACAGAAGTTTTTCCTTGAAATTCAAGTTTACGAATGAATGCAAATTATTTAAATCTTAGCTAGTGAAAATTGATTAATTCCTATGGAAGTTTGTATTTTGTGATAGGAAATGGATCTTTTTGGTGTTTCGGGAAACAAACTCATCCTTTGTGGCTCGATATAGAAGTTTTTTCTTGACAATCAAGTTCAGTAATGAAACCAGATTATTGAAATCTTAGTTAGTGAAAATTGATTTATTTCTATGGAAGTTTGTCTTTTATGATAGGAAATTGAATCCCCTGTTATCTCGGGGAATAAATTCAACCTTTGTGGTTGAAAATAGAAGTTTTTCCTTGAAATTCAAGTTTATGAATGAAACCATATTATTGAAATCTTAACGAGTGAAAATTGATTTGTTCTTATGGAAGTTTGTATTTTCTGATAGAAAATGGATCTTTTTGGTATTTCGGGAAATAAATTCATCCTTTGTAAATGGAAATAGAAGTTTTTTTTGGAATTCAAGTTTATGAATGAAACCAAATTATAGAAATCTTATTGATTTAAAATTGATTCATTTTTATGGAAGTTTGTGTTTTGTAATAGAAAATAGATCTTTTTGGTATTTTGGGAATGAAATTCATCCTTTGTGGTTGGATATAGAAGTTTTTCCTTGATAATCAAGTTTGGTAATGAAACCAAATTATTGAAATCTTATTGAGTGAAAATGGTTTTATTTTTATGGAAGTTTGTATTCTATGATAGAAAATGGATCTTTATGGTAGATCGGGAAAAAAATTCAACCTACGTGTTTCTAGAAATAGAAGTTTTTTATGGAAGTCAAGTTTCTGAATGAAACCAAATTATTGGAATCTTCTATAGTGAAAATCGATTCATTTTTATGGAAGTTTGTATTTCGTGATAGAAAATGGTTCTTCCTTGGTATTTCGGGAAATGGATTCATCCTTTGTGGTTAGAAATAGAAGTTTTTCCTTGAAATTCAAGTTTATGAATGAAACCAAATTATTGAAATCGTATTGAGTGAAAATTGACTCATTTAAAAGATGTTCGTATTTTTTGATAGAAAATGTTTTTTCTTTTTGTTATTTCGGGGAATAAATTCATCTTTCGTGGTTTGAAATAGAAGGTTTTTCTTGAAATTCAAGTTTATGAATGAAAACCAAATCATGGAAATCGTATTGAGTGAAAATTGATTCATTTTTTTTTGAAGTTTGTATTTTGTGTAAAAAATGGATATTTTTGGTATGTCGAGAAATAATTTCATCCTTTGTGGTTGGAAATAGAATATTTTCCTTGAAATTCAAGTTTATGAATGAAACCAAATTATCGAAATCTTATTGAGTAAAAATTGTTTCCTTTTTATGTAAGTTTGTATTTTGTGACAGAAAATGGATCTTTTTGGTATTTCGGCAAATAAATTCAACCTTTGTGGTTGGAAATAGAAGTTTTTCTTTGAGATTCAAGTTTATGAATGAAACCAAATGATTTAAATCTTAGTTAGTTAAAATCAATTTATTTTCATCGAAGTTTGTATTTTGCGATAGGAAATGGATCTTTTTGGTATCTTGGGAAATAAATTCAACCTTTTGGTTGGAAATAGAAATTTCTCTTTGAAATACAAGTTTAGGAATGAAACCAAATTATCGAAATTTTATTGAGTGAAAATGGATTTATTTTTATGGTAGTTTGTATTTTGTAAGAGGAAATGGATCTTTTTGGTATTTCGGGAAATAGATTCAACCTTTGTGGTTTGAAATAGAAGTTTTTCTTTGAGATTCAAGTTTATGAATGAAACCAAATTTTTGAAATCTTATTGAATGAAAATTGATTCATATTTATGGAAGTTTGTATTTTGTGATAGAAAATGGATCTTTTTGGTATTTCGGGAAATAAATTCATCATTTGTGGTTGGAAACAGAATTTTATCTTGAAATTCAAGTTTATGAATGAAACCAAATTATCGATGTCTCAGTTAGTGAAAATTGATTTTTTTTTTATGGAGGTTTGTATTTTGTGATACAAAATGGATGTTTTTGGTATTTCGGGAGATAAATGGAACATTTTGGTTGGAAACAGAAGGTTTCCTTTAAAATTGAAGTTTATGAATGAAACACAGTTATTGTAATCTTATTGAGTAAAAATTGATTTATTTTTATGGAAGTTTGTATTTTGTGATAGAAAATAGATTTTTTTTCGTATTTCGGGAAATGAATTCAACCTTTGTGGTTGTAAATGGAAGATTCTTTTTTTTAATGTTATGAATGAAACCAAATTATTGAAATCTCATTGAGTGAAAATTGATTTATTTTTATGGGAGTTTATATTTTGTGATAGAAAGTGTATCTCCTTGATGTATCAAGAAATAAATCCATCCTTTGTGGTTGGAAATAGAAGTGTTTCTTTGAAAATCAAGTTCATGGATGAAACCAAATTATTGAAACCTTGTCAAGTGGAAATCGATTTATTCTTGTGGAAGTTTGTATTTTGTGATAGAAAGTGGATCTCTTTGGTATATCAGGCAATAAATCCATCCTTTGTGGTTGGAAATAGAAGTTTTGCTTTGGAATTAACGTTATGAATGAAACTATATTATCGGAATCTTATTGAGTGAAAATCGTTTATTTTTATGGAAGTTTGTATTTTGTGATAGAAAATGGATCTTTTTGGTATTTCGGGAAATGAACTCATCTTTTGTGGTTGGAAATAGAAGTTTTTCTTTGGAATTCAAGTTTATGAATGAAATCAAATTATAGAAATCTTATTGAGTTGAAATTGATTCATTTTTATGGAAGTTTGTATTTTTTGATAGAAAATGGATCTTTTTGGTATTCCGGGAAATAAATTCATCCTTTGTGGTTGGAAATAGAAGTTTTTCTTTGTAATTCAAGATATGAATGAACCTAAATTATCGAAATTATATTGAGTGAAAATTGTTTTATTTTAATGGAAGTGTTTATTTTGTGATAGAAAATGGATCTTTTTCGTATTTCGGGATATGAATTCATCCTTTGTGGTTGGAAATAGAAGTTTTTCCTTAAAATTCAAGTTTATGAATGAAACCAAATTGTTGAAACCTTAGTTAGTGTATGTATGTATGTATGTATTTAATCTCTTCCCATTTACGGGTTTGAGGGCCTCCGTTCCCTTTACAATAGTTTAC